>JAGFPH010000075.1:781188-822280 GCA_018207615.1 Philaenus spumarius
GTTTGTTAATCTAACCTAAAATAGATGTTGGTTGTGAATAATAATAAAATGATTTTAAATTTGTTAAATTGTTTGCTATGGTAAAGAATTAAACAAATATGTGTTGCTAAGCTTTAGATCGGATCAGCTGTTTTATCCAAAGTTTCCCTATTTTTACGCTTCAAAATTAAATTTTTGAAGAAATTGTTTCTCAGTGCACGTTTATCCACCATAAGAATATACATTTAAATGTTCGTGTTTGTTTCTTAAGTATTTTTCGCTCCACGTTGAATCGAAGTTAGTCAGTCATTCAGTCAGGACAAATCTTCGTGTGTGTCCATAGCAGACTAAACAGTTTTGAGGCAATTTTATTCCTGACAGGAATACTTTGATTTTAATTTCATATCTTAGATGATTAGAATATTATAACAACAAACATCTTATTGCACATTGTTTATACTTAATCTCTATAGCCTATATAAGCGGCTTTGTCCTGGCAGAATGACTGACTAACTGGCGTATAATCAACGTAGTAAAAGATAGTTTATCAACACCATCTAGGAGCGGTTAGAACAAAAATGTACCTTCATCAGCGCCATCTAGGAGTGGTTATAGGAAGTTTGCTTGGTTGTTCTTAAGTTTAAATCTGTATGAATTGTATGTGTGAGACGTTTATAATAATTACTTAGTTTAGGAACATGTATCTCCTAAACTAAGAAAGATATTGAGAAACCGTTTTTTTTGTTTGAATAAGGACTTTAGTGTGCATGTTTATGGCACAGGACTTTTTAGTCATAGTAATTACAATCTTAATTAGTGTTATAACTGTATTAGTATGAAGTTCACCACTATATCAACTAACCTTGCAAGGATGTTAGTTATACTGAAACACACAGAGGAATTAATCTTATGATTACAATAACTAATATGAGTGTAATATTTTGTAGATGTATTGCTCAATTTTATTATTTTTGTGGCAATAACAACTAACTTACCAGTAAAGGAACACTACAATAGTAAACACTTTACCTAATGTTATATCTACATTAGTTTATATTCACTACTACATTAACTAGCCTTGCGACATAGTTAGTAGTGCCTTAATGTCATAGAAACATTAGGCTTACTGTTAAACTTACATTTGCTACTAAGTTAATAACATTGCTATAACATCTAGAGATCAACAGTAGCTTACTTTAACAGTGAAGCTAACTACCCCCTGCTGAAATATTTCTTTTACCGCAATATTAATTGTGTTGCTGCAAGGATAGAGTTTTTTCAGTGTATATGAGTCAAATTCTAGGTCTCTAGCTTCGTAGAAAGTACACTAATTATTATTTATTTTTAAGGGTAGTTATCCCGTTTCACCACCTAGACCCAAGTAATGGAATTGAAAATGGGTTCTATATTGCTTTAGAATAACATGTACCGAATCCCAGTTCTCTAGCTTGTTCGAAGTTTGTGGAATTTATATTTTTATTGTATAGGGGTAGTTACCCCATTTTAACACATTAGACGCCAGTGACCGAAATCCTATGGGTTTACATTTCTGTGTAACATTTCTGAAATAAAGGTATCAAATATCAGTACCCTAGCTTCAAGGTAAGTAAAACAATTAATTTATTGTTTAAGGAGGTTGGTATATCCAATTGTATCCCTTAACGCAAATAAGACAAATTTTCTTTGAATGTAATAAGAAACAATTGTGCATAATTTCAGTTTTATATTTTCAAGGGAATTAAAGGTGTATTGTTTTGGAGTAGTTATTTCATTTTAACTTCTTGTATGTAAGAAATCCAAAAAATGACGAAACTGTAATAGCTCCTTACTGTGATAGTTAATAATCGTGCCAAATTTGGCCCCGAACTGGTAAACGATCTGGGCATAAATATTTAACACTCTTACAAATTGGATCATACGTACCCACCTACACACAAAGACTTTTCTTCTCTATATAATAATATGTAGTTAATATAATGTCATATTGTTGCTTTATTATTAATATACTAGGTAAAAAATGCCTATCGAGATGGCTGGTTTAGGTGGTTAGTAAAAAACTTCCTAGCGAAAAAAGAGTCTCCAGAAATAGAAATCATTTGGGTTTTACCTAAAAAAAAAACCAAAAAAGCTTTTATAAAAATATAACAATGAAATACAAATTAAATTTCCTAATTTTTTGATTATAATGACAACATTTGCTTTCATTTAAAACAAACCGTACGAAAATCAGCCTTGGAGATCTCCAGAAATAGGTAGGCCTATCACTAGTGTTTTAACCTAAAACCAAAACCCCGAAAATTATCTTATAAATATACCAATGAAATAAAAATGGCATTTCATCATTTTTCAATAATAATGACAACATTTTCTTTCATTTAAAACAAACTGCCTGAAAATCAGCCTGGTATCTCAAGAAATAAGTATCATAGGGTCAATCATACGTTTAAGGGCTATAGTACTGAACTAATATAAGGCCTATTACCGATCAATGAGGAAAGTTTCCTCAACAGAAACATTAGCTTTGATATTGTAATACTATTATTTAATACATTTCAATATTTAATTATTATTACAATTTAATCTTATTATTATTTATATAATAATTAAAATTACTTTAGTGAATGGACGACCGAACTTTATCGAGAACGGTCGCCAATCACGTGTGCGCCCGTCTATTTGTTTATTTATTTTTATTAAATATTATGTGTTCGTGTTTGTGTTGTGTGTAGATTTGATAATGACTGAATAAAAAGTCGAAAAGCAGGAAAGAAGTGTTATGGGAAAGAAGGATCAGACAAGTCAAAATTCATACATATTGTTCGACTGTAACGCCAAAAATTATGATTATTAACAACAAAGGAGGTGACAATCACAAATGCGAGTTATAATAATAATTTCTACCAAATTTACTTACTAAAAAAAATAATAATAAACTAGTGAAAAGATGAGAAAATTTGTTTGAGACTTTGGCTCGTTCGGACAGAACTCACGAATTGAAACTAAGACTTTTTAACTCTCAAAATTGGTTTTACCGTACCCAAAAAACATATGAAACGATACCCCAAACTGTATTTTCAAAATGTTGACCCAAAAACGTGATTCGACGCTCTACGACTGATGCTAGAAAGCTCAAAAGCTTTCCAACTCTACGCAATAAAATTAGGAAGATTTTTGTACCACCAGAAGTTTTCTACGACGTATGTGAGTGCATATATCGTGTAATCAGGAAAACAGACAAACAAGAAATTACCGCATGATTTTAATACTTCGGCATTCTAATGCTAGCCGAAGTACTAAAACAATGAATTGTTTTCACGAGATAATTTGCTTCGAGATAAGACTTTAAGATAAATACCTTAGGTTCCTGTACATACTGGTATGTATAGGTAATCCGTATTTATCCTTGCCAACATTATCAGTGTAAACCCAAGTGCCTCCTAAAGCATCACTTTGTTCAAACACTGTGCACGACATTCCTTCAGCTTTGGCATGTCTTGCAGCGCATAATCCCGCAGGCCCTGCTCCTACTATGCCTACCCTCATTCTGTAACAAGATATAAGCCAGGATGATGTGAAAGGAGACAAGATATATTAAATTATAGTCCAGTAAAAATAGACAAAAATAAGCCTAAGGCTGGTAACCTGGTGCAGGATAACCGAATTTTATGATTTTTTTTATTTGTTCGTCTTGGCACGTAGATTAAATTTAAAAAATGTTTTTTGTTCTCTTTGTTTGTTTTTTTTTAAATGTACCGGAAAAATGTACCAAAAAACATTAAAATTTAATATCTCAACTTTTAAAACGATTTTTTGGGTGAAACTGGTAATTTGGGGGTTTTGGGAGGCACTGATCAGGAATATATATAAAATATGAAAATTAAACATGGCGGATACAAAATGGATGCCATTTTCTTTAAAAATTCAAATGTTTTTGAGGTTTTAAAATATATTTCTTATGTATGTTCATTTTTATTTAATCTTTAGTAGCTAATCACGAATATGAAATCAAAATTTAAGAAACAAACAAACTTGCCCAAAATAGCCGATATAAAAGTGACAAATCATATGATTTCTAGTGATTTCTATGTATATTCCAGTAAAAATATAAAAAAGATAGAACCCGGTTCAGGTTAACAGATTTGTATGATTTTTTGTTTTATTTGTTCGTCTTGGCACGTAGATTGAAGTTAAAACAATTTTTGTACGTTGTCCTTTTTTTTTTGAAATGTACCGGAAAAATTATGAAATGTACCAAAAATGTTTTAAATGCTAATATCTCAACTTCTAAAACAAATTTTTCGATGAAACTGGTTATTTATACAGCCTGCTTTCCACTAAAATTGATTAATATGGATGAAATTTGAGTTTTGGACATATTTTAGTCGAACATCAGCCTTTTTTTAAACTTTAAAGTTAAGAGTATTTAAAAATGTTAAAGATCTTTAAAAAATTCAACGTTAAATACGGGCTCAATCAGTGTTTTTAATTTTTGTTTGCTATTAACTCTATTATCTGCCGAAGAACTAAGAAAATCGGCAAAGTTTTTTTAAAACTTGTGTATGTCGAACATATTATATTGGAATGATGTATGTATCAATATCATTGCATCGAATCAATAACGGTAAAATAAATTGGAAAATTATCCAAACTCCTCTGTAAATCGATATATACGTTAAACTACATATGTTTGTGTCATATATACTCAAAATCGACTATACGGATTTACCCATCTTAAAAAATGATCTGCGTGATAAGCAGAAGGTTTAATTAAAGCACATGTAATAGAAGGCTTCATTCCCAAAATTGAAATTAACTCTGTTTGTCTTCTATATGCTTAAAAAACTACTGAACCTATTTAGCCATGTTTTTTTTTTAATGATCCGCGTAGTAAGTAGAAGATTTAAAGCATAATATGTAATAGAAGGCTCCACCCAAAAAGTGAAATTAACTCTGCCCTTTATAGGCTCAAAAACTACTGAACCGATTTGCCCGCGTTTTTAGCGAATTTCCATAGGAAAAATGAGCTATTGCAGTGGCCCTTATGTGAGACCCATGGTCGGGAATAGCAAATGAGCACCGATCATGGTCCCCAGAACACGTTTTGGGGTATCATTAAAATTCATATATATATATATATATATATGTATATATGTGTTCGCACTCTAGCGGCCGCATTTTAAGTCCGATTTGGTCCAAATTTGATACACGTGTTGATTGTCGATGTCGCTCGGACCAGTTCATTATCCAAAAAAATTCAACAACCGGAAGTACGTTTTTTGACCGGAAGTAAATATTTGTTGAGATTTTTACTATGAGAGTGAAATGTTTTTTAGAGTTTTTTCTAAAAATATAAATATAGGATGTTATTCTGCACATTTTGTTTTTTTACGCGACCTTATAGCTCGCTTGGTTTCCCCAAAATCGACCAAAACGTAAAATACCATAAAAGTACCGGGTCCGAAGCCAAGTGGTGCAAACTCGCGAGGCCACTAGGAGTATATAATTCTACTAATATATTGCGTACACACAGACAGCTTGTTCAACACCTTCGTGAGTAGACCTATTTCCCAAATTGTTGGTTGAAACCCTAAATATAGGCATATAAACTTAATTTTGGAAATTTGCTCAACTCACGTCAGCGGTCCAGCTGATTAAATAATTACTAACTTTTTTTTTTTAAATGGTCCACGTAGTCAGCAGAAGGTTCAAACCATATTATATAATGTGAGGCTCCGTCCCCAAAAGTGATGTCCTCTATAGGCTCAAAAACTACTGAACCAATTTACGCATGGCTTTTTTCCAGATATCCGTCATTTGTGTTCAAAATAATTCATATCTAGAGGACGGTTTGACTGATTAAGTTCAAAATTGGTATGAATTTTAACCTAATAATCGTCTATCTTAAGACAAATAAGCAATTATATCTAATTATGCGTTTCGAAATGGAGGCTGTTTGAAAATTTCAAACATAAATTACTCACAAACCGTAAATTTGAAGAACAAATGTCAAGACATCTCTTTTGTAGTCCTTTTTATTCTCTATCGGATGATGAGAAAAATCGGATGAAGGATAATAGTTAAGTTATGTGTAATAATTGGTTTGTTTAAAACGGCATCTTCTACCAACACAGTAAACACAACAATATTGTATGTAGCCTACATTTGCTGTCATTATCTTGAACTTAGCTATTATACTTCATCCGATTGTTTTGAAAGGTACATCATCCAATAAAGAACCAAAAGACTACAAAAAAGGTGTCTGGACATTTTTTGTTAAAATGTAGGGTTTTTGAGTAATTAAGGTTTGAAATTTTCAAACAGCCACCGTTTTGAAACGCATGATTGGATATAATCGCTTATTTTTCTTCAGATAGATCATTGTTAGGTTAAACTTCATGCCAAGATTGAACGCAATCAGCCAAACATTTCTCTCAATATGAATTATATTGTACGAAAAAACAAAAAACAAAAATGGCGGATATCTATAAAACGAAGCATTTCCGAACCTAAGTTTACAAGAACGTTTTTCTTTATTTTCACTAGTAGAACATGTCTTGGAAGATTTTACGTTTCTTCGTGTATAACTTCCAATATAATAGAATAACTTACAGGAAAATAAGAACATGACCTGTGAAAAAATAGCTGAATTATCGAACTTATTGAACGTTTGCTTGTTCCAAAATTATTTTAATTTCAACGGCCAATATTATAGCCAGAACGACGGATTAGTCATGGGTTGTCCATTATCGAGCATAATGGCAGAAATATTTTTAAACCATATTGAGAACCATCACATAATGTCATAAAAAAATAAACACCTTAAAAACATCACATACTATCACAGGTATGTTGATGATATTATCGTCTTATTCCAACGCACAAAACGACAAATTATGAATTTTTCTAATTATCTTAACAACATACATCCGTCATTGAAATTTACATCTGAAATTGAAAATAATAACAGTATCAACTATTTAGATCTCACAATAACCAGAAGCGATAAGAAACACAGTTTTAAAATATATAGGAAACCAACCCAAACCGATCATACAATACATGCCTCATCCAACCATCCAGTTCAACACAAAATGGCAGCCTACAATAGTTTGTTATATAGATTAAGAAATGTACCCATGACAGACACAGATTTCCATGAGGAACTAAGAACAATAGAATACATTGCCGTCCAAAATGGTTTTGATGCTTCAATTATAAAGAAATTGTTAAATAAGCAGATCAGGAAATGTAGAACCAAGCAGGTTACACAACAACCAAAAAAAGATGAAAAATATTTAGTTTTTAACTATCACAAAAGTATTGAACATATACTCGGGAATGTGCTCCACAAACAAGGCTACAAGGTAGCTTATAGGAAAACAAATAATATACAAAATCATATAAGAAAACGACACAATCCGAAGAATAAATATGATGGCACAGGAGTATATCAGTTATTCTGTAAGGACTGCCCAAAGACATATATAGGACAAACAGGAAGAGCATTCTACAAAAGATTTAAAGAACATATTCCTTCCGCCAAACAATATATGGACCAAACAACGACTGTATCTAAATTTACTGAACACATCATCGAGCAGGATCATAATAATAATTACTCATGTATAGATGACACCATGAAAATATTACATCGGTGTAAGAAAGGAAACTTCATGAACGCATTGGAACAGTATGAAATATACAAGAATTTCAAAACTGACAGTAGTTCGTTATTAAACGAAAAACTAAACTTCAGTTCCAATGCACTATACGACACCGTGTTATCACTAAGAGATAACACACAACCCCTCAAACCAAATAATTACTGCAGTAATGTTTAAGACACCGCGCGGTACGGTACAGTGATGATGTAGTTCAGGAACAATTTTAACTCGTGTGTGCGTGTAAATGTTTTGTGTTAAGTGTTTTTATGTTTTTTTATTTAAGTGTTCAAAATTGACGAAGGGAAACCGAATGGACTTGAAAATGGTTGAATTAGCGAAACGGCCGTCGTTCTAAACGACGAACAAATGGAATATTGAAGACGGTAAGTCTAACATTTGATTTTATCAATTAACAATATTCGGAATGGCGAAAACCAATAATAATTAAACATTTACATGGAAGATGTGGCCCTAGTTACCAGACAACGCATATGGTTTATGTACGATGGTGCAAACCCTCACGTTAGCTTTGATGTACGAAGTTACTTAGACTCAGGAATCAGTGGATAGGTTATGGTGGTCCCATAGCTTGGCCTGCGAGATCACCAGACTTAAGGGGTAATTTAAAATCCATTATGTATTCAAGGCCGGTAGATAACATTGCACAGCTGAGAGAGCGGGTTGAAGATGGGTGTTGCAATGCCTGGAGAGTTAGAGTGCGACGACTAGAGCAGTGCGTTGTCGCCAATGGAAGTCACATCGATCATTTAATTTAATAATACCAAAGGTTCTATCCTGCTCTATTGTTTGAATAATGTTTTAATGTACAAATCTATTGATTTTTATTATGATTAATAACAATCGTAAAATACTAAGAAATTGTAACTATATTTGCCAACCGATTTCAATTAATATAAAATTGCTACTGGAAATACAAAACTGCAGTTGGTGCAGTTTCTTTTGTTGCTATTTTGATACAATTTTAGCATTTGATACGATTTTTAGCATTATTGAAGCATATTATCAGTCGCCATTTTAAAATGGTTAAGAGCCACAATTGAATTTTTAATGCATTTTAAAGCAATGGATTTTATTTGATTTATTAAAACTAATAACATAAAAAAGCGATGGTTTTAGGTTAATTTTGTTTGTTGTAGACAATTACCAAGAAATTACGTTTTTAGTTTTTTGTCGATAACGCGGTTATTCTTTGACCTGCAGAAACGAAAAAAAAGTATTTTGTCTGTCGTTACAAAATAAAAATATTTTGTCTCTTGTACATTTTTTGTAAAGTTAACGGTTTTTAAGATATTCCATCTTAAAAATTTGTAGTGGCCGCCATTTTGAAAATTATAAAAATAAATTCTTTGTGTTTGGTACACTTGTAAACCATAACATAACATGCAAAATACTTATTCCAAACTTTAACTCGATAACTCATCTATTTCTGAAGTTACAGTGAGTTTTTGTAAAAAAAACAAAATGGCGAATTACGACTAAGCTAAGCCGAATTCGAAAAAATGTTACTGAATTTTTTAAATTTATTTCAATGAATACAATACGATCCTAAAATTTTAGTTTCCTGGGAACCCAGTAACCGAGTTGAGGTACTGGTTCTAAGTAGTGACAACGAAATAATTAAAAGTGGAATTACACTATAAAAGACTTATCGTCTTCCACTAGTGTCAGAATTAGTGATAGTCTCAGACGACGAGTTCGTTACGGATTTTTGGGACACTCTGTATAAACTAAGAGCCGAAAACGCTTCGTTTTCCAGATATCCACCTTTTTTTTACAATATAATTCATATTATCTAGAGAACGGTTTGACGGATTGAGTTTAACCAAAAAATGATCGATCTCACAAAATATAATTGATTCTATCCAATCATGCGCTTCAAAATGGAGGTTGTTTGAATATTTCAAAAATTAATTACTTAAAAACCGTACATTTTAACAAAATATGTCGAGTCACCTTTTTTGTAGCTCTTTTGATTCCCTATCGGATGGTGTAACTGTCAAACAATCGGATGAAGGATAATAGTTAAATTATGTGTAATAATTGGTTTGTTCAACCCGGCATCCTATACCAATACAGTAAACATAGCAATATTGTATATACATTTGCTGTCATTATCTTTAACTCCGTTATTATCATTCATCCGATTGTTTGGAAATTACATTATCCAATAGGGAATCAAAATGGATATAAAAAAGGTGTCTTGAAATTTTTTGTTTAAATGCACGGTTTTTGAGTAATTTCGGTTTGAAATTTTCAAACAGCCGCCATTTTGAAAAGCATGATTGGATGGATCGATAAATTTCTCATGAAATAGATCATTGTTCATTTAAACGTCACGCCAAGTTTGAACTCAATCAGTCAAACCATTTTCTAGATAATATGAATTATTTTGTAAAAAAAACAACATGGTTCATATCTGGAAAACGAAGGTCTTTTGGGCCTATGTTTATGATTTACAAGTGTACCAAACATAAAGAATTTTTTTTTATTTTCAAAATGGCGGCCACTACAAATTTTAAGATGGAATATCTTAAAAACCAATAACTTTTACAAAAAAATTAAAAGAGACAAAATATTTTTGTTTTTTTAACGACAGACAAAATGCTTCTTTTTATTTTTGTCAAAACGTTCATTAGATATGAATTATTTTATAATTAAAATTGCTTATTTCTGGAAAACGAAGAGTTTTCGGGCCTATGTTTATAAGAACTTTTTTTCTTATTTTTAGGTATAGAATGAGATACCGAGACATTGCCGCAGTTCTGAATTACTCTGTAAAATATTTAATACTATTTATTATTTGTACTAATCTAAGATTGGCTTATATAGAGATTTGAAGCAGTGGAACAGCAAAACAAAACAAAAATCAAGGTTTCTGCGTACATTTAAAATTGCTCTAACTTTAGAACGACTTACGATAAACCATAAAATATCATATACTCTTAAAGGAAATTTAATGCCCTACAACTTCCTTTCTAGTAATTTTTCGTAGGACGAAATGCTGAAGAGTTAGCTAGTCAAATAAGGGAAAAACCTGATGCAAAGTTTGTTCAATAATAAGCGATTTTGAGCGCGGATGACTGGGAAACTATGCGGATAGCCACAAAATGATTAGAATCAATCTTGTATCAAAATTGGTTAGCTTTAATGTTGTACAGGTTTGTCTTTTCGCTCCGACAATCGACACGTAGTTTTCGAGATAAAAATGAAAACTCGAAAAAATTACCTCCTACAAGTTCCCCAGCACACAACTCACTTCTTAGAAGTGGGGACTTTTAGTATGTTTACCTCCTAACTAATAAAAACAAAGACAACAAACACAAAAATGTTCTTCCTTCCATTTCAATCTACACCCCCTTTATAGCATTCATTAACTGGACTAGTGTATTACACACCATGGTTTTATTTACTAACAATTTCTTATCTTTGTAAAGGATAGTGCAGAGTGGGCGTTTTGCAGACGTTCAGGATTTCCGCCCACGCTTCTCCTCACGCCACAACAAGGGCACTGACTGTACTCGGACCATTTTTATTAAAATCACACTGTACTCTCGGGAGTTTTCTTCAGGTTAGAAGAGCCTTAATGAACACAGAAGGGACAGTTGAGTTGGTTTTGTTAGGAATCGGATGATTATTCCGATTTATTTTAGTAACTTGATTCCGACTATCATTGTCATCCCAATACTTACATCACTAATCATTGTTCTAAATCTCACTGATAACAGAACTGTGGATGGATAACTGCGGATAACTGGGATGTAGCTAGCACTAAAAGTCCCTCCCAATCTCTTAAAAATTCCTTCCCTTAAACAAAGTTCCTTCTATCTTTTAAATATAATTTATCTTATGTAATACATGATTACCAGGTTATAACATTATAGGGAAAGTTCATTAAAGAATCACTAAAAGAAAAACGCTGGTAAATCGGTTCAGTAGTGTTTAAGTTTATAGAGAACAAACATATACAGGGAGAACTAAAAGTCTGGAGACACCCCTGTAATTTTTGAGTGAGTAATTGGGGGAAAAAAAACTCAGGTAATGTTTACTAGGTATAAAGATGTATTTTTTACGCATAAGACAACGTTGTCACAATTTCCAAAATGGGAAATTTTGGGGCCAGAACATCTTTTGTTAATACAGTTAAAATGAATGGTCACAAGACAGGGGTGTGGGTATAGAAATTTTGAGCTGTCCCTAATATTTTAAATTTTTGAAACGACGGCAAAGTGTCCCCATACTTAAAAAAGTAGCCTACATCCTAATACCTAATAAACATTCCTTGGATTTGACACTTCACCAATTACTCAGTAAAACGTTAGAAGGACTTGAATCAAACTCGTCTTTAACTGTAAATAACTTTAGATAGGAATAAGATCCCTCTCGTTTTCGTAATTTTTATTCTTGTACCAATACCTTTAAAATGAAGGGTCACAAGGCAGGGATTGCATTTAAAATTTTTGAGCTGCCCCCAAAATTTCCCATTTTGGAAATGGTAACAAAGTTGTCTTATGCGTAAAAAAGTACACCTTTTTATAAATAGTAAACATTACCTGAGTTTTTTTTGCAATTACTCACTCAAAGGTTACATGGATGTCTCCAGACTTTTAGTTCACCCTGTAGTTACTTTCACTTTGGGGGTGGAGCCTTGTGTTATACAGGGTGATTCAGGAAGAAACGGAGAAACTTTCAGAATGTGTTCTACTAGTGAAAATAAAGAAAAAAGTTCTGATAAACATAGGTTCGGAAATGCTTCGTTTTCCAGATATCACCCATTTTGTTTTTTGTACAAAATAATTCATATCTAGAGAAAAGTTTTACTGATCAAGTTCAAACTTGACATGAAGTTTAACCTAACCATGATCTATCTTGAGAAAAATAAGTGATTATATCAAATCATGTTTTTCAAAATCGCTGCTGTTAGAAAATGTCAAACCTAAATTACTCAAAAACTGTAAATTTCAACGAAAAATATCAACACATATCTTTTTTGTAGCCCTTTTGATCCCTATCGGACGGTCTCAAAGTCAAAACAATCGGATGAATTATAATAGTTAAGTTTTGTGTAATAACTGGTTTGTTTAACCCCGTCATCCTATACCAACACAATAAACACAACAATATTGTGTCTCGTATGCTGTTTTTATTTTTAAGTTAACTATTATCCATCATTCGATTGATTTGATAGTTACACTATCCTGGCAAAGATGGTGTTTCTTAAAGATGGATTGAGAATCGTTAAAAATGATCTAGAACGCACCGTTTGTTAGGCATTGACGATTTTTATGAAAAACCATGAAAAAGCTCCAAATCATTGCAATATAATCGAGGCCGAAGGAGTAACGTGTTTTTTTTTTTCATGCTCCCTCTCTCACTTTTTTTTCCCCAAATTTGAAAAGCCAAGGTGGGGGGGGGGGGGGGGGGGGGGAGCGCCCACTTGGCTGGGGTCATATTCACTTTACCATTTTATAGCCCGTAAAAGATGGTGAATCCTAGAGATCGAGAATCGTCAAAAATGCCCTTGGACTCCTAGGACTCACCGTTTTCGAGATATTGACGATTTTTGTGAAAAATAATTAAAAAGCTCCAAATCATTGCAGTTTAATAGCAGCGGATGGAACACTAAAAAATGGAAATATGGTTTGAAGTAAATGTTCAAATTACCAGCTCTCTAGCTTTAATGGTAGTACAATAATTAATTGTTATTGTTTTAGGGTTGTTATCACATTTTCACTCCTCAGCAGCACACTACAAAATACAAATATTGTTAATATTTTTATATATATCTTGTAAAAAATAAATGTACCAATTTCCAGCTCTCTAGCTTTATGGGAATTATAATAATTAATTTGTATTGGTTTAGGGGTTGTTGTTACATTTTCACCCCTTAGAAGCACACTAAAAAATACAAATATTGCTTAATTTTTATACATATCTTGTAAGAAATGAATGTACAAATTTCCAGCTCTCTAGTCTTAATGGATGTATAATAATAAATATTTATTGTTTTAGGGGTTGTTTAAACCTTTAAATCTAAATGAATTCTAGCCTATGTATCATTCCAGGTCATGATCTATATGTGTGCAAATTTCATTCAAATCCATCCAGTACTTTTTGCGTGATTGACAGTCAAACAGACAAACATACAAACTTTCACATTTATAATATTAGTAGCATTATAATATTAGTAGGATATATTTATTTTATTGTTTCCAAAGATTTTAATATTGAATTGCAACTAAAATCTAATGAGTTTAAACTATGCATATTAATTCTGATTGCCACATTTTATTTTCTCTGACTATTTACTTTAAATTTAAAATTACCAACCATCTTCAGTTTATGTTCATATACATTATTATTGAAAATGATTGTACTGGAACTTCTCATCTATAACTATAAATGTTTTAATGTAGACACGTTTTATGAATCCAGAATCACTTGATAGCCCAGTCGGTATAGGTTACAACTACCAGTAATTTGCAATACGGCTGATTTTTTTTTTTATAAGTACCTTAAAGTATGTAGATTAACATAAAAAATAGTTTACCAGTCTATCGATTTCCCAAAGTCGAAAAAAAATCGATTATCATTTTTTTTTCGATTATCCTTAATATTTCAAGCTGGGATAAAGATAGAGAAAAATAAAAAATACCACCGTGTAGGGGAGGTATTTTCAACAAAAAAGGTCATATGTATTTATTGCGTCCGAGCAATGGTTTGTCTTGAAAAAATTCGACAATACAGGTATGTATTTTGCAGCAGGGGAAATCACTAAAAGGGGACATCTTATTCATATATAAAGCGTTGGCTCATTCTAAATTGGCTGAATTTTAATATATCGAATTGAAACTTGACATAGGAGTTAAAATATATATTTTAAACATTTATGCTGAGTCTCAGCTTGTTATCTTGAAAATGATCCCCCAAAATTGATTGAAATGTAAAATACCATAAAAGAACCCGGTTTAAATCCACGTGGTGGCCGGTGGCCGGGATGCAAACTCCGCTGCGAGCGGAAGGAAGCAGCGCTGGATCTGAGTTGCAAACAAATTCTACTAGGCAAGATATATTTCGTACATAGGATATTCAGGGTCTTCGTGAGTAGACCAATTTCCGAAATAGTTGGTTGAATCTATAAAACGTATTTACTTAACAGCTGCGTGATCGAAGTATTAATAAATAATAAACCCAGCAAACACAGTAATATTCAAATGCTTCATTTTTAATTAAATGAAATTAGGCCTAAGTACAAGAATAATATTTATTATTTTCTTTACGAAATATGTATTGTTTATAACAAAACAAATTTAGTTTTCTGGAATATTCTATACCTCTATATTTGTGTTGTTCTCTACAGAAGTATGTCTACATTTATAAACAGCAGGGTTATTATTAGCGAATTTCCATAGGAAAATGAGCTATTGCAGTGGCCCTTATGGTGAGACCCAAGGCAGGGAGTAGGAAATGAGCACCGATCATGGTCCCCAGAACACGTTTTGGGGTGTCATTAAAATTCATATATATGTATATATGTGTTCGCACTCTAGCGGCCGCATTTTAAGTCCGATTTGGTCCAAATTTGGTACACGTGTTGGTTGTCTATGTCGCTCGGATCCAAAAAAATCCAACAACAACCGGAAATACGTTTTTTGACCGGAACTAACTATTTTTTGAGATTTTTTACTACGAGAACGAAATTTTTTTAGAGTTTTTTCTAAAAATATAAATGTAGGATGTTATTCTGCACATTTTTTTTTTACGTGACCTTATAGCTCGCTTGGTTCCCCCAAAATCGACCAAAACGTAAAAAAACATACAGTACCCGGTTTGAAGCCAAGTGGTGCAAACTCGCGAAGCCACTAGGCGCAAACAAATTCTACTAATATATTGTGTACACACAGACAGCTGTTCAACGCCTGCGTGAACATAGGCATATAAACTTAATTTTGGAAATTTGCTCAACTCACGTTAGTGGTCCAGCTGCGTGGTCGAATTATTTTAACTATTAAGGAAACAAAGAGCTATAATAATAACCAACAAATTAATGCAATGTCTCAGAAACATCAGACTCTATTTAAAAAATTAAATAGTGTGCTTAAGACCACACGTTGGAAGTGATAACTTCTATGACCAATTTATATTTTTTTGTCCGTACTAATATTAGAGGAGGAGGAATAAGGATAAAATAATTTAAAACATTAATGACTTTGCTGACTTTGGTATTTAATATACATATAACACAAATATCATATATATATATATATACATACATACTATATCTCGAGCGGTGACGGTCGCGAGTTTGATGCTTTTTCCTCTCCCAATAAGAAGTGCTATGTAGTATATTCGCGTTGCGTACATACATATATATATATATATATATAATACATACTATATCTCGAGTGGTAACGGTCGCGAATTCAATGCTTTTTCCCCAAGCAAAAAGTGCCCAACGCCGCTAAAGAAGTTTTCACTTCAAAAAATATTTACGAGAACAGAGAAAACTAGAAACTACTGAACAACAACCGGTTGCAGAGAACCTGTCGCCAAATATCCCCTGTGGTTTGATCCAGCTCAGGGAGGATTCTAAGTTCCTAGAACAAGGATGCGTGTTTAGACCTGCAAGTTGTAGATTCTGACAATAAAGATAATTGATTGCTAGTAGTCGCGAAAGTCTTTGCCCGCCTATTGACTTTAATAATTTTGTCGGACAGAAACTAACGAACTGAAAACTCGAGCAAATTCTTATATATGTAAACAAACCCATCTTTGGTAAACAGCTTATTATTAATCCAAATTTGCTACCGGCTAAGCTATGTATTTATTAAAAACCCTATTTACATGCATTAACTTTAATTTTTTAAGTTCCAGTATTTTTCTCACCAACTGATATATAATACACAGGCAGAAATTGCACTTAATATTATGTTTCACAAATTCTGGGGTCTTTTATTGCATATCAAATAAATGCCTGGAAGGATTGTTGACACAAAAATGAATACAAAAAGTTTGCGTCAGAACATTTTGTGAAAATAGAATTAACTTCCTAACGTGCTTTCTCCCCGTTTACAGAAAAATATAGAATTTTCGAAATTTGTTGTATTTATGTTATAAGATTTGACCCAGTTGGGATATAAACAAATTCACAAAAAATTAAAGGGTCCTGGTAAACCAACTTAAAAGATTGTGAAAAGTAATGTTAACAAGATAGCCTAAATTTTTATCTCAAAATTCGATCTAGACAAAATCATTTAAATACAAGTAAATTCACTTCAGGAAATTGTCTATACTAATATTATAAAGAGGTAAAGTTTGTTTGTTTGTTTGTTTGTTTATTTGTTTGTATGTAGGGGGTAATCTCTGGCACTACTGAACCGATTGAAAAAATAGTTTTACTAATAAAAAGCTATACTATCCCTGAGTAATATAGGCTATGATTCATTTCGATAAAAACCTTTTTTTATTTCAATATTTATAAATTTAATCGGAAAAATTCTTAGGTTAGGACTAGAATGATAAACCAACACATGTATTTACATTTATTACCATAGCAACCAATTTAATAAAATAACAGATAATATATTTGCTCCAATATTTCCATTAACAGCTGATTTCAAAATTTGAAGCAATTATTTTTGTATTTCTAGCTTTTAGGTTAGGATTTTAAAGAGTAGACCTGAGCCTTGCTGGTTCTTTTAACCGTTATTATAACTGTTTTAAAATATAAGAAATAATTTAAATTGAACATTTAACATTATTTAGCGTCTTAGTTTTGAGGTTATTATTAATCCTACACCTTTATTATAAATAAAACATAACATATGTTTTTAGAAGGTTACGTTGGGGTTTGGCGTGTGGAGCACGCAGGGGTAACCCCTAGTATATAATAAAGAAATAAAAGAAATAACGATATACACTCATATTATAACTAAATAACACTTAACTTACCTTTTTATATACAAACCAAGTTTAATTTGCAAGTAGGCATAAGATTATCTGCGTAGGCAAAATGTTCCACATTTCGAAATATTATTAGCGTATGGATTTATTCGTGTAATATAAGTTGTAATAGAGTTAAATTTCAAAAGCAATGCATAGTTTATTAAACAAAGTCTTATAAAATTGAAAAAGTGTTAAACCAAACAAGTAAGGTTATTGGTAAATGTGCTACGATATGCGAAGTTGCATGACTAACTGAATACGACGTCCGTAGATGCATAGAGGACAGCTGTTTACGATTGCGTTCGGTAGTGAACAAAGATACAGTTATATGAATTTACAAAAGCAAATAATTACGTATTTCGGACAAATTAAGACTAATAAAGGTTAAATATCATTATAAACATTGTGAAAACATAAATATCTTCGATAAAAACCAATAAAAATAAACTATGTAACGAAAATAATTGTTAGAGATTGTACATTGTTACAACAATTGTAACAGCACTGTCTGTAGAAGCCCGGCAGTGGTTGAACTAAAATTGGTACTTCAGCATTTTAAACCTTATACTGTTCAGACGTACTTAATAAATTCATAAATAATTTCAAGTGAAATAAGATAAAATATACTTTTATAAAAATAAAGGAAGAATATATAGATAAAGTACCATCAAGTTAAGAGACAATTATTAAATTTACATAATTAAATAGTTGGTAAAGTACCAAACAAAATTTGAACTTCTGCAAAGGTAATCCCATCTAAATTTATTACAAATTATAAAACAGTGTTTTTCGTTTTGAAGTGAGCAATAATCAACTAAAATCAACCATAATTGATATCAAATTTGTAATTATTTAAAGAACTTGAACTATTTTAACACTTTGTAACATTCACTAGCTTTAGATATTTCATCCTGTAGGCTATAGACCTAAGTTTTACATTTCTGATTGCATATTTAATAGACCAGGATCTTTTTAACCCGAGATAATAGAGTTATAATTTGTCATTTGTGAATAAATTTTATTGTTTTATTAATACTAGGTGCTCTGCCCCTGGACGCTTCGCTTCCCTCGAAGTTGGAAAATTCGCTAAAGAATCTCGTTAATCTTTGGTTCGTTTGTACATCGGTTTGTAAAATTATGAACCCAGGCTTAAATATATTTACAGTAATTACAAGATTAATTTTATTATAACCTCAAATACGTGCTTTAGAAACGTGAGTGGCTTTCATTACGATTTTAATCCTAGTTCTACTATCTTCTGTGAACTAAAGTTTTGAAACCAGGGCTAAATATACAGTAGTAAAAATTATTGCAAGATTAACATAACCTCAATATTATGTTTCAGAAATAAGCCTGAAAAATTTACTGTTAGAATTTATCCATCTTTGCCAAGTTTACTTTTTTTTTTACAAAATAAATTGTTAAATCAGGCCCAATTTATTCTAATTCCAACGTGCTAAAACAGTATAAATTAGTTTGTTTTTTACTTTCTCCACCCTAAACGTAGTATATGGAGAAAGTATTGTTAACAATAATTAAACACTATCCAATGATCAACTGATTTTGGATAGTACTCAATCTCATGGCTTGTTTATAAACAGCTGTTTTGATTGCTTTATTTACTATTTCGTTGTTATTTTGTAACCAACATGGCAACCCATAAGACCCCCTGTTAAAATTTTTCAACTTTTAAATTAGATTTTGTTAAAAAATTGCGTTTTTACACGAAATACAACGTTATGGGTGTACTTAAAAATCAAAACTACACCTCTAAATACAAAATTTCTTTGAATTCGTTAGAGCCGTTTTCGAGATCCGTGACAGATACAAAGATATAAAGATACAAAGATACAAAGATAGATACAAGAATTGCTTATTTAAAGTAATAGGATACAATCTTGTGATTGTATATTTTAAGTGCTCTAAAAACTTATAATTGCAAATTTGTAAATCTGAATATAGCCTACAGTGGTAAAAGAACCAGTAAGGCTTTTGCCTATAATAAAGAAATATTGTAAAACAAAGGTCTAGTTATTGATTTATTTTTAAAAATAGGCCTAGCTTATTAAGTATTTTCATTACAAGTTACCTGGCTTCACAAAGTGAGTCTTTGAAAATTTATCAATTTTTATATTATAAATTGGCTTCACAACGTTTGGCTAATTTGAGGAATTCATTTAATAAAATAAAATAATCTTTTATCTTTTTATAATTTGCGCAACCAACGTGCTGGCCTTATTAAGTGTGCAATCATATAGTTATTTAAGAAATATAAGCAACTTTTAAGATTAGGCCTATTTCAAATATATTAACATTACCGGTAATTAATACATTAGAACAAATTAATATTTTTTCAAACAAATTTAAATTGATAATAAATTAAATAATCCTAAATAAAATGGCAGCAGACAAACGAAATATGAATTAAGGGATCAGCCTAAAGAGACAGAAAAAATAGAATAAGATAAACAGAAGAGAAGTACAAAGTCAAAAAAAGAATTTAGGTCAAATAGAGGGAGAATTAGTACAAATAGTTGAGGTAGAAGAGGTTAGGCCACAAGAAGAGCAGAATTTAGAGGTTCCTGAGGTTAGAGAAACTATAGAGAAGGTAAACGACGAAAGTAGGATATTAAATATGATGCATGAGTTGATACTTCAAATACAACAAAATTCTGAAACCTTAATTAATTACAACAGAATTCTAATCAACTAAACCAAAAATTAGAATAAAATTCATACCAACTAAATCAGCTAGAATGTAAATTAGACAATAAACTAACTGCAAATTCAGAAACCCTAAACCAAATCCTAAACCAGTTATAGAATACACTAATTGAGAATTCAGAAAATGTACATAAAAACCTAAACCTATTGGAAAGTAAGATAGATTACAAACTATCTGAAAATTGCAGTCAAATATATGAAATTAAAGACGAACTATTAGCCAAATTTGATGAACAAATCGAAACCAAACTTGTAGAATTTAAAAATCAAATCCTAATGAATCAGGAGGAGTTATAGAGGGATACCAAGGAAACATATCAGAAGTTGGAGGACAAATTAACAGAACAAAACAACATAACTAAAGGGAGATTAGTAACTTAAAATTAGGCATTAACAAGCAAGGAAAACAAATTACAAATCTAGATCAAACTTTCGATAGTAAAATAGTGGAAATTGGAAAGAATTTGGATCAGTTTAAATTAAGATTAAACGTAACTGAAGAAAATGTTAGGAAAAATAAGAATCCACAAGCCTTATATGTTAGTTGTGAGAATAATAATGACACAAATATACCTAAATTTGACGGAAAATATAGTAATCCAATTAAGTACTTGAAACAAATAGAGAGGCACATTATCAAAGTTCAGAATAGAAGATGTAGGCAAGGAAGAGTTGGCAATCAGGGAAATTACTGATTTGTCAATAGAGAATAATGCAGCAAGATGGTGGCAGATAATAAGAGAAGAGAAAAATTTAGCCACGTAGAAAAATTTAGGGAAAGAGTAATTGAGAAATATTGGAACGATGAAGTTCTAAATGGCATCAGAAACAGGATTGAAGTAGAAAAGTATAGGCCAGATGGAAAATTAAGCAAAGCAGAGTACTTTATTGAAAAGGTCATTTTAATTTGGAATCTAACACCCACACCTTCGGAAGATGAAGTAGTTAAGAGGCTTGCAAGACATTTTGACTACAAAATTAGAGATGCTAGACGCATACAAAACCTCAATACAATTAGAGAAATGGAACGATTTTTGAACGAAGAAGATATTAAAGAAAGAAACGAACTAGTAAGAAAATTTGAAGAAAATAGAAGGAAATTTAGGCAAACAGAAGTAGAAAATAAATTTAAGACATCATTCAGGGAACAAAATTATCAAACTAACAGACATATAAATTTTAGTGGATTTAATCTAACTAACAACAGAAACAACATATATAGGCCTCCACAAAGAGAAAATAACTATGTAAATCGACCACCATTTCAACAATATGGAAACAGGGAATATAATATTCCACCAATGGAAAACAAACAACACAGATTTCAGAATAGCCCACCCAGAACAAACATTGTAAATTTCCAAAGAAATGCTGGTGTAAGGGAACCAAAAGTGAATAGAAGTGTAAATATGATATAGGCACAGGAGAAGGTGCAAGAAATTGTATGTGAAGCAACTCCGAATTTAAACTGCCAAGCACTGGAACATCCACTGAAATTGGAATTAGTACTGAGGAAAATGAAATAAAATGAAAAGATATTTCAGTGCAATCAATTAAAGAAAATTTGAAATTAAATAAACAAGAAAATATAGTAGAATTAATTAGGCCTAGTTTTGAAGATAATATAACAATCACTACTGTGTTATGTGATAAAAAGTTTTTAACTGAATGTGATCAGGAGGACAATATAGTTAAAAGAAGCAGACATAATGAATTTAGTCCAGAAATATATATTAAGTTAGGTGAAATGAAGGTAAAATGTTTAATTGATTTAGGGAGTAATGCGACATGCATGCAAATGGTTTATACAAAACAAAAGCAGGTTAGGTAAATTTGAAGAGTTACCATTGGTAGGAATTAATATTGTTACAGCAACAGAGAAGATGAGCCGACGAATTGAGAGTATAATTATGTTAAATGTTAAAATTGGAGAGGTATCGTATGAGATGCAATGTTTAATAGTACCAGATTTATTAAGAGAAGTAATTGTAGGAATGAACAGTATTAGTGAGTTGGGAATGAAGTTGGATTTCGACGAAAATGAAATAATAATTAATTATAATGATAGGAATGGTTGAACGTGTACATAAGGAAATTGGACGATGCTTTAGAATATATTGTCACAATAACCACAAAACTTGGAGCAGATATATGCCTATCATAGTCTTCTATACTAATATTATAAAGAGGTAAAGTTTGTTTGTTTGTTTGTTTGTATGTTTGTTTGTTTGTTTGTATGTAGGGGGTAATCTCTGGCACTACTGAACCGATTGAAAAAATAGTTTTACTAATAAAAAGCTACACTATCCCTGAGTAACATAGGCTATAACTCATTTCGATAAAAACCTTTTTTTATTTCAATATTTATAAATTTAATCGAAAAAATTCTTAGGTTATTCCTAGAATGATAAACCAACACATGTATTTACATTTATTACCATAGCAACCAATTGAATAAAATAACAGATAATATATTAGCTCCAATATTTCCATTAACAGCTGATTTCAAAATTTGAAGCAATTATTTTTGTATTTCTAGCTTTTAGGTTAGGATTTTAAAGAGTAGACTGAGCCTTGCTGGTTCTTTTAACAGTTATTATAACTGCTCTTATAAAATATAAGAAATAATTTAATTTGAACATTTAACATTATTTACCATCTTAGTTTTGAGGTTATTATTAATCATACACCTTTATCTATATATATAAAATTCAATGTATGTACGTTTGTCTGAATGTTTGTCCTTTATGCGTTACCAAACCGTCCATCCGATTGCTTTGAAATTTTGCATAGTAACACAGGTTAATCCTGGGAAGATTTTAGGCTATTTACCGAAGTCCTAGGACATTAGGGCTACGCCCCAGTGGCCCTCAAAGTTTCAATGTTAATCTTATGGAAGATCAATCTTAAGGAAGAAGAAGAAATATTTCTTTTGATTTTATCAGGGGCACAAAAAACAGCTGTTCGTATGAAAAACTTAAAACAGCTGATTTTGATCAACAGCTGATTTTGATCAACAACTGATTTGGATCAAAAAATGAATATAATTTTAGGTTAGGTAAACAAGCAATGAGCAGAATCCCATTATAATTTACATCGGCCCTCAGGGATACGAATTACAGGCTTTCAAAGTTTCAAATTAAGCAATAGCAAAGCATTGCCGGGTCAGCTAGTTATAAATAAAACATAACACATGTTATTAGAAGGTTACGTTGGGGGTTGGCGTGCGGAGCACGCAGGGGTCTCCCCTAGTAACATATATAAACGAAATATCACATGATACTACAGGGTATACCCCGAATGAATTGCAATTAGATGTAAAAACACCTAGACTTTGGCATAATATTTTAAATTTTGGACTTTTGGAAGAAGGAAATGTAAATTTAGAGATTAAAATTGAATTGGTAGGACAAAGAATTAAAAGAAAATGCACAATTAGAAATCAACGTTACCACAACTAACATAAATTGGTAGAATTTGAGGCAGAAGAAAAGATGTTGTTAAAAGAAACTGGGTATTCACACCAAGTCAGAGAAGAAATGTCAAAATTATTCATGATTTATACTTTACCATATATAATTAAAGAGAAGGTTGGAAAATCCACTTATCTATTATCATATTATATTGATAGACCAACAAAATTAAAAGGAATGTTCCACATTACCAGTATAAAGAAATATTATGAGAAGACTTCAGATAGGGAACAATATCAAAGTCAAAAAAAAAAAAAATAATAATAATAAAGGGAGAATGCAGTAGGAAGTTTATTCAACAAAGTTGTTGCTTAGATTTCTGGTAATTACAATTAGTTAATTGTTTAAAGTTTGTATAATTGTAAAGTTTATGATGTTTATATTCAGAAGTTATTTTAAGAAAAAATGTTAATGTTAATAACAAATGTATATATAATAGAGCAAAATGTTATAGAAATATTTATAATTTATTAAAACATTTCAATTTTGTAAAAATTATAAATTTGGAGGACAGTTATAACATTTGACCCAGTTGGGATATAAGCAAATTCACAAAAAAATTAAAGGGTCCTGGTAAACCAACTTCAAAGATTGTGAAAAGTAATGTTAACAAGATAGCCTACATTTTAATCTCAAAATTAGATCTAGACAAAATAAAGATCACTTCAGTAAATTGTATATAATAAAGAAATAATGATAAACAATCATATTATAACTAAATAACACTTAACTTACCTTTTTATATACAAACCAAGTTTAATTTGCAAGTAGGCATAAGCCTATCTACGTATTCAAAATGTTTCACAATTCGAAATATTATTAGCGTATAGATTTATTCGTGTAAAATAAGTTGTAATAGAGTTAAATTTCAAAAGCAATATGTCAATGTAAGGTAATTGTGCAATTTCTCCCACTCGTAAGCTAGAGTACAATTTGTGAGCTTTATTATTCTAAAGGCAATTACATTTACTATAATCATGTGCAAAAGTATTTTAGGTACAGGTCACGGAACAAAATTCATAGAAAGCTACAGATAAACGATTTTTTTCATTATGCATGTAAGGTAAATTGCACCATTTATACCTTTAATAAGGCCGAGTACAATTTGTGAGCTATATCACTCGAAAGATATTTAAATTTACTATAATCCTGTGCAACGGTTTTTTTTTATAACAGTTCCCGGAACAAGGAACAAAATTCATAGGAAACTAATAGTATTTAATACTAGTTATTTCCTGATAAGAAAATCCGGTTATAGTAATGCGGCATTGCTGCTTACGGGTTTTTATTTTAGTTTTCTTCGTTTGTCAGAAGAAAATACTTAGGCATACAAACAACAAACTATATTTTACTGGGTACATGACGATAGGGAGCCTTTCAACATGTTAATTGTACAGAGTCTACAATTTAATATTTTGCTCAAAGACCTGAAATACATTTTGGAAAACAAAACAAAAGCTCATATATTTTAATAATAGGCTTACTTAAATAAACTGTTTTAACAAAAAATATTTTAAATGCAGTCATTTATTAGACTAAACTTTATTACTGTTCACTTTAAAATTCACTTAAGTTTTCGTCGACAGTATAGTTTTATATTTTGTAAATCTACAGATGATTGAGACCGATAGCCCAATATAGTGATAGTTTAAAACATAGTTTTATTTTTGTTGGCCTAAGTTGTTTTTAGGCTGTCAAGAGTGAAGAAAACAAAAATGATAACATTTCTAATCTAAAAAGGCATTTATTGCCTACATTTATAGTTTTATAACTCAAAAGACCTAGGCTAGAAGTTTGTTTTCATTGATGTTGTAAACTTGTAAACATGAACCCAAAGAATAATCCAGGCTAGGTTTTGTCTGGGCTTTGTTAAAGTATTACAGACTTACAGATGATGAGTGAAATCAGCTGTTATGTGCCTGAAGTGGGATTTATTGTTTACAGCTGTCTGTAAAATGATAGTTATTTTACACGACTATTCGCTATAGCGTACCGTACTATTTTGCTACTCACGTATGTACATATACTTGCTTTTATATTAGCTGATTTCAAACAATGATATTGCATTAAAATATTATGTTTCTTAAAGAGCATTTACATAGAAGTAATTTTACTTAAATTTCACAATTATTGGTTGTAATTTAGGTGCATAAAACATACAAAAGTAACAATAAGAATAATCGGGTAGCGGGAAATTAAAGTCAACATTAAAATAATTACTTCTTTTGCTGACGTTTTTAAACGTTATGAACTCTTTCGATTCTAATTAATAGTTTTTAATATATACAATTACTTACATCTAAAACTTTCTTGATGATTTAGAAAACACTGTTGGCGTTGAAAACTTTCAATGTAAATTATATCAAATAGGCCTACACAAAACTACTTGACTTCCTATCTAGGATCATGTGAACAGACTTAACCTTCTTGATTAGATAAGAATAATATCTTTGCAGTAGTAAATCGTTTAAAATAATTATTCATACAGTCAATTATTATTAATACAATCTGCAACCTCTCGTATATAAATAAAAATGTAAGTGTCAGTTTGTTCATAATCTTAAATCTCGAAACTCTTCACTGATTGTTTTGAAATTTTGACGTATCCCAATGTTGCATTCGAATAGACTCGTGTTTTTTTAAATACTTTTTGAAAACGCTATCTGTTGGACCTAGAAACAATAAAAACTATACTAAAAATTTTACTGCAATTTTAGCGCCATACTAAATAATAATTTGACCTTGCAGCTGAACCGCTGTCGTCAGTTGAACGATTTAAATAATTAGGTTTAGCGTATATGTTTTAAGGTTTCAACCAACCACTTGGACATTTGTCTATTCACGAATGCGCTGAATAGCTGACTGTGTGTACCAAATATATTAGTAGAATGTGTTTGTATCTCAGCCTCCAGTCCCGGCTCGTGTTACTCTCAGTTTTGCTAGTTTTCAGCTCGACCTTGCGTCCTCTCTTTATGGATTGCTTAGATTTTCTCGCAGCTGACAAACTCGCTTTACTTTTTAATAGATTTTGGGAGAACTAGACTGGCTACAAGGTCGTGTTAAAAACAAAATGGGCAGAATTATATTCTATATATATACATTATTTTTGGAAAAACCCAATAACGTTTCAAAAAATGTGCTTTTAGTAGTTGGATATTTTTGGCTAATGAACTCGTCCAACGGCTTGAAATTTTGACAAAATCGGACAAAAAACGAGGCCGTTAGAGTACAAACACATATATACATATACATTTTTAATGACACCCCTAAACTGTTCTGGAGACCATGATCGGTGCTCATTGACCACGCCCAACCTTAGGTCTCACTATAAGACAATAGCTCATCTGTCTTTTGGAAATTCGCGTAGCGACGAAAACACACCTTTGCGAAATAATATAATAATTCTTTATTATTTATAAGAGTTTACAAGCATGATTAATAGTGAAGTATTATAATTTATAGGGAAAAGAAAATTAAAGTTAATTAGCCTCCTGAAAAGTAATGCTCAAATGCGGTCCTGGGAGTCGTCTTATAGCCCAGTCAATAAAGGTTTTTTGTTGCAACAAATTAGGGGAAAGCTGATCCTATATATTACAATAGCGGTAATATCCTAATAGTGTTGATGATTTAGAGGAAAATGCCCTTACACTTCTAGAGGAACCTGCACTTGGCGCTGGCAGTTTGCTTTCGCCTTTTCTAAGCAAGGAAAACATGTGGCGGGCGCGTTAACCACTGCGTCACCCTGTTCTTTTAATACAACAGTAGAGATGACTCCATAGCAAGCGCTTTAATTGTGTAGGTCAGTTTCTTTACAAAACTGATCATTTTCATAATAATGATATAAAATTTATTAAATGACGGATGTAGACGCCTTGCCAAATTATTAGCATCATTTAGTTATTGTCAATGTGAAATTACGAATATTTTACAATAAGGCAGGCAAGTATATCGTTCCAAATTTCAAGAAATGTGTCCTCCTACACTTGCTAAATGATTGTAATGTAAACTAACAACAAATTTAAAAACATAACTGCTAATAATCTTTGGAACTAACCACAGGTAAAAATGTATTGTAAATCAATACAACTTATTGAAACGTGATAATTATAACCACAGATTGGACCGAATTAATTACAATACTCTTTTTTAAATACGAGGTAATATAATATAGATTTACTGTTTCTATAATTATTGTAATTGGCAGTTTAATTGGACATTACTAGAGTGCGGTGTCTAAACAAATACCAATTAATTGGACAGGTGAATTATATAATTATCGTGAGCTCACATTAGGGGTAGTGATTGATTGGTTGTTTTTAGTAATACAAATGTGTATAAACAGTTTGTGTCGAGTTTTGTGTATGATTACTACAAATTACAACATGCTGTTTTTAATTAATAGTAAAATGGATGCAATTCAAATTCCGTAATTTATAGTTTAATTATACTTAAATCTTTTGCGATAAAAGAAGAATAGACAGACCGAGAACGACCAAGTGAAGATGAATTGAGGCGAAAAAAAGAGTAATAATCCATAAACTGAGGGCGCAAGGAAAAGGTGCAAACTCTCTTCCGTAGGCAGCAAGGTCGAGGTAAAAACTCGCAAAGTGAGTGTTTCCGCTTCGAGCGAGTAAAGCAGCGCTTGAGTCTGGGCTGGAGGTTAAGATGCAAACAAATTCTACTAATACATTTCCTACAAGCAGGCAGCTAATCATCGCCTTCATGAGTAGACCAATTTCCCAAATTGTTAGTTGGAACTGTTAGGAATAATTGCATAAGCAAAGGCTTAATATTCGAATTGGCTTTATTATTATTATTATCATTATTATTAGGAAGCAATGTAAAGCTTATAAGTCCCAAGAGGAGAACTTAAAGTAGAAGCTATTGCGAAAGATATAAAAAAGTGTCGCAATAGCTGAGACAAGCAAAATTCTAAGTTCAGTAACCTGGATGGTTATATATACTCTTGACTGACCTAAAAAGGGGGTTAGTCTTTTGGGGACATCACGGGGCAGCAGAAGCTCTGCTTGTCGATAGGCTGCTCCTGGGAGACCTTTGCCTTGAAGGGACACGGTGACAAGGTGAGCAAATAGAATATATAATCATTCAATACAGTTACATTAAGCTGATAATTTGGAGGTGCAGCCTACTAATTTATATTTCATTCCGGTACTTAGAGTGCTCTGTCTTGGGACTTAATTAGTTGGATATGATTAGGATTAATAAGATTGTAGAGTTCGATCTTTGTATGTTTACATTATAGTAATAAGTAACTGGACTTTTATTTAGTGTGATGGTATAATATATATATATATATGTGTAGGTAAAGTTGTGATTAGTAGTTTAGAGATTAAATTAATTAAATAATACCACTGTATCACCATCGATGCTGTAGCTTAACTTATGAACCCTGGGCACCATGAAGTATATTTCTACCCATATCAAAAAGGATGCAAGGCCGGTGCTTATAGTTTTTACTATAGGAAAAATATATATAGAGTTGCATTAATTTTTTTTTAAAGTTATAAGTTCAAAGATTTGATTAACTTGACGGCAACGCAACAGCATATTTCCAAATTAATAGTTTCTGTAATTTCGTCTGCAACGTTATATCAAATAACACGTGAGACCTAAGGCGAGCCGTGCTTTCGCGGAGCATCATATCACCTCTGTGACGTCACATAGGAGGGAAGGTTGGGACAGTCGGCGCGCGCCAACATCAAACGGTTGGACCAGACCTTGTATTCTATAGCCCTGGGTTTGACATCCGTCGCAGTCACTAGTCAAACACATACAATAACAAAAACTTTACATACTTTTATACACATCACGTACATTAAATCATTTCTTACAATTTCCCGGAGTGTGAAGAGGTAGACAGACGAACAGTTTTGGGTGACTTTGCGTGCGGTTAGGACCAACCAGTTGTGTTATTTGTTCGTTCATTTTTTCAAACTAATAGTACCAAGTCGTATAATTTGAAAACATCACAAAATACGCCATGACAGCTAAACGGTTAAGGTCAGATAAGGGCTTATAAATGACCAAAGTAATTAAGGGTATGCAGTAGTGTAAGTGTGAGTGGCTGTGGCGTATATATCTAGTAGTATGCAGTAGTGTAAGTGTGAGTAGTTGTGGCGTATATATCTAGTAGTATGCAGTAGTGTAAGTGTGAATAGTTGTGGCGTATATATCTAGTAGTATGTGTAATATATTGGATATATTACTAGATTTGAGTTCGCTAAATGAAACACATTTATATTCGTTATTGCTACGACTGCGTGATGTTGGTAGGAAGGTGAGTTCAAGACTGCTTGTGAAATAGGTAAAAAGGAAAGCGTCAGTCAGGGCTGGCGGGAAAAGGTACTGGTTACAGCCAATAGCATTTATTAAAAACTCGAATGACATATCGTACGATATGACGTTACAGATCATACGACTCACGCGATCTACCACTCTTGTACAATTGCATACATCACAATTCCTCCCCTCTTAATTCTTTAAAACAATACAAAATTTTTACAATATCAAATATGTTAAACTTAGTCACACAGTCGTATAACTTTTAAACTTAGAAAACTTGAAACAATTTAATTAAACTAATAACTTAAATTAACACATGATTACTCATTAGAAACTTGTTAATCCCTTGAATGAAATGAATTTTTTAAACAACAGAACAATTTAAACAAATGAAAAAAAAAACTAGAACTATCAATAAACATTTTACAAAATATATACATAATATATTATTTAATAATCTAGTCTTACAACAGGTTTCCTTATTCTAATTGGATACCTTCTTTCAACAACCTCAGTAGGTGTTGTATTATTGTTTACAACGGATGTTGGAGAATTCCGTGTTTGAATCATAACAGGTCTGTTTTGTCTCATAACAAATGGTAGAGAGCGGATGCTCTTCCGGGGTGAATTATTTCCCCCTGCTTGAATGGTATCTGTCACTAGGTAAGTCAATGACTCGTCTACTGGCTTTTGTTTATTTTCAGAAGGAGGCGAATTGACACCAATTAGTTGGTCAATATGCCTTCTCCATATTACACCAGAATTTAGCCTTACTAAATACATTACTGGATTAATCTGCTTAATAACAATACCTTGTATCCATTTATCTTTTGAACGATATTGTCTTATCAATACTGATTGATTTACAAACAATTTTCGTGTTCCCGTTCCTCTAAAATAATTAGTTTGTTTTTCTTGCTTTAACTCTTCTGTTTTGGCAATATTAGGTCTAATTACGTCTAACCTTGTTCTAATCGGTCGATTAAACATTAACTTAGCAGGAGTTTCTTGAGTTGTTACATGAACTTAATTTCTATAATCAAACATAATTCTATACAATGCTAATCTAGTATCTATACCTTCTCTAAATGCACATTTTAATTTTGTTTTGACATACTTAACAGAATTTTCTGCTAAACCATTAGATTGAGGGTGATATGGTGCAGAACTAGTATGTTTAATACCGTTAAATTTTACAAACTGCTTGAATTCAAACGAATTGAAAGGTGGACCGTTGTCCGTATGAATTACTTCCGGTAAACCAAATTGACTGAATAATTCTCTTAATTTATCTATTGTCTGACTAGCGGAAGTCGACTTTACTTCAAAAACTTCTAACCATTTAGTATGTGAATCTATAACAATTAAATACATTTTCCCTTTAAAAGTACCCATAAAGTCTGCATGTAATCGTTCCCACGGTCTACTGGCATACTGCCAACAGTGTAATTGATTCTTTGTAGGATTTTGTCTTTCAAAAAGACAGGAAGAACAACCATCGGCCAGATTTTCAATATCTGCATCTATATTTGGCCACCAAATATATGATCTCGCTACCGATTTCATTTTAACAATCCCTAGATGACTCGTGTGTAATTCGTCTAATATGTATTTACGGAATTTACTTGGAATAATTACTATATACCCCCACATTATAATTCCCTATTCGATTGTTAATTCTTCCTTGCTTTTGAAATATGGACTTAATTCAGGATATTCTACGGAAACTTGATTTGGCCACCCATACATTACATAATTGTACACTTTTCTTAATACTATATCGTTTTGGGTTTCTTTTTTAATGTCTTCACAAATAATAGGTAATGAACTTTCTTTGACATAATGTAGATAAGTTCCCAACCAATCTAACTCTTGTTTATTGTCACAATGCTCGACTTTGAGCGGTAAACGTGATAATGCATCTGTATTAGCATGTTTAGCTGATTGTACATACTGAATCTTAAAACTATATTCAGACAAAAACAAAGCATATCGTTGCAACCGACTTGCTGCAAAAGCAGGTAATCCCTTTTTGGACCCAAAAATACTTAATAATGATTTATGATCTGTACATAAAATAAATTCTCGTCCCCATAAATATTGATTAAATTTCTTTACCCCATAAACAAAACTCAAAGCTTCCTTATCAATTTGTGAATATGCTTTCTCTGCCGTGGATAAAGTTCGCGAAGCAAATGCTATTGGTTTTTCAACACCATCTTTACTAACAATAGACAATACACAACCTAAACCGGTTGGTGATGCGTCACACGCCAATTTAATAGATAATTCAGGATCATAATACGCTAATACTTTAGAAGAAGCTGACAGTTTCTTGACTGTATTAAAAGCTTTTACACATTTTCATCAAATTTAAACAATACATCCTTTTTAAGTAAATTATAAATAGAATTTAAAACATTTGACATATTTGGCACAAATTTACCATAATAATTAACTAATCCTAGAAATTATTTTACCTCTGTAACATTAGAAGGTGTTGGTGCGTCTAGCATAGCTTTAATTTTCTTATCGGATGTGTGCAGACCTTCCTTGTCGATAATAAATCCTAAATATTGTAATTTATCAGAGAAAAACTTACAATTATCTTTTCTTAATGTAAACCCTTTTTGGTTTAACCTTTTACAAACTTCTTGTAACCTACTGAAATGTTGTTAAGTATTTTCAGATGTTATCAATATATCGTCAAGGAAAGCTACAACACCTTGTAAGCCTTTAATCGTCTGTTCAATAACCCTTTGAAAAATTCCCGGTGCTGAATTTATACCGTATGGCATTTTTGTTAATGCAAATAACCCTTTATGCGTGCATATTGTGCACAATTTCTGCGATTCATCGTCAAGCCCTAGCTGCATGTACGCTTGGATTAAATCTATTTTTGAAAACAATGCCCCTTTTGCATACAAGCAAAAATATCCTCTATTCTTGGTACTGGATAACGATCTACTTCTAAAAAAGGATTTAAAATAACCTTAAAATCACCACAAATGCGTAATTTACCATTTTTCTTTAAAACTGGAACTATTGGTGTTCCCCATTCAGAACGTTTTACAGGAATTAAGATTTTATCTTCTACTAATCTATCTAACTCATTTTATACTTTACCTCTCATAGAAAAGGGTAAGGGTCTTGGTTTAAAATATTTAGGTCTCACATTCTCTTTTAATTTCAAAGAAACAATTTATGTTTTACATGTACCTAATTTTTCGGTAAATACGTCTGGAAATTCCTTACATAATTTATTTACTAAACCTTCACGTTTAGTTTCACTTACAACTTCGTTTGGAGCTTCAGTCAAACCCAATACTCCTACTAATTTATTTCCAAAACAAATATTTATTTCTAGGATCTTTAACCAATAAAGGATGAGCCCCTCTTTTAATTACATACAAATCAAGCATTTTACTTAATTTACCATGTTTAACATTAACCTTTAATTTTCCAATTGGGATTATTTCTTCATTAGTATAAGAATTTAATGTTAAATCATTAGGATAAAGTTTACAATTACTAAAATTTCTCAAATAAAAGTTTTCATTTATTACAGTTACTGCAGATCCTGTATCTACTTCAAAAGAAATAACTTTATTTGCTACCATTACTTCAACTGTAATAGGCTCTACTTTAACTCTTTTAGTATTATTTTCCTCTACTTTAAACAGATTGTTTAAATCATACACATCATTGTCTACATTTGACTCTGTATCTCTATCTAATTATTGAGTATTTTTCACTTCAACAAAATGACTTTTGTTTTGTTTATGAAAATTATTATTATTACCTCTAGATACATATTTATACTTATTTTGAGATTTATTAACCTATTTCTTACATACCTTCACCAGGTGTCCTTTAATTCCACAATTGTGACACACACTATTTTTATGAAAACACTTATTACTAAAATTACCTTGCCGACCGCAACAATAACACATAACTTTCGTATCACTTTTGGTTGACACTTTGAAATTTTCCTGCTTCCAGGCTTCCAATGTCTCGATGAAACAGCCATTCTCTGCATTCTGAGTTGAAGGTCACTGCCTCCGGATATTGTTTGCGCATCCTTTTCCGCTCCCTCAATAGAAGTACTTATTTTCACCGCCTTCTCGTAGGTCAGGGTAGTCTCGGATAAAAATCTTTGTTTGATTGCGTCACTTTTTAAACCGCTAACCAATCTGTCTCTTAGATGTTCCTTTAATGTCGCGCCATACTCACAATAAGTTAATAATTTTTTCAAATTAGCAATATATTCGGCAATGTTTTCGTGTTTGTGTTGCGTTCTTAAACTGAATTTATATCTTTCGGATATAAAAGAAGGTTTAGGGTATAAATGTTCCCTAATTATTGTCACTAATTCATTGTACGTTTTTGTTCCGGGTTTACTCGGGGTGCACAAGTCTCGTAATAAGCTAAATGTTTTTACACCTGCAACCGTTAATAAGGTGGACACTTTTTTATCATCCGGAATGCTATTACATTCAACAAACAGTTCAAACCTTTCTATGCACGAATTCCACGTCTCGTCCGCACTATTAAATTCCGCGAGTTTCCCAATTATTGTGGTAGACATGTTGCTTACACTGGACACTGAAGTATTCTGTTCCTCAGACATGAAATAAAAACGATACTGCCACTACACGTTCTCTTCCCTCTTTAACTTTGACACCTTTGCTATCAATTTTTGAACACTAAAAACAAATTACACAAACATATTGTGATAACCTTCCTAACACGTCTTCACGTCGTTTGAAATTGTTTTATAACTGCTGTTATAACAACACTATTAATAATCACTATTAATAAACCACTATACTCGTCGCCACTGTCTTATATTTGATATATTACTAGATTTGGGTTCGCTAAATGAAACACATTTATATTCGTTATTGCTACGACTGCGTGCTGTTGGTAGGAAGGTGAGTTCAAGACTGCTTGTGAAATAGGTAAAATTGAAAGCGTCAGTCAGGACTGGCGGGAAAAGGTACTGGTTACAGCAAATAGCATTTATTAAAATCTCGAATGACATATTGTACGTTATGACGTCACAGATCATACGACAGCACGCGATCTCCCACTCTTGTACAATTGCATTCATCACAGTATGCAGTAGTGTAAGTGTGAGTAGTGGTGGCGTATGGCGTATATATCTAATAGTATGCAGTAGTGTAAGTGTGAGTAGTTGTGGAGTATATATCTAGTAGTATGCAGTAGTGTAAGTGTGAGTAGTTGTGGCGTATGGCGTATATATCTAATAGTATGCAGTAGTGTAAGTGTGAGTAGTTGTGGAGTATATATCTAGTAGTATGCAGTAGTGTAAGTGTGAATAGTTGTGGCGTATATATCTAGTAGTATGCAGTAGTGTAAGTGTGAGTAGTGGTGGCGTATATATCTAGTAGTATGCAGTAGTGTAAGTGTAAGTAGTTGTGGCGTATATATCTGGTAGTATGCTTTGAAGTTGGTAGGTAACGATCTAAGCTTATAATTTATACAAAACAACCATAGATGTATCGGAGTTAGACTATAATATACAATAAGCAGTGATAGTTTAGTTAAGTGGTTACAATTAGTATTAATATGGACAGACTGAACAAGTATGGATGGAGCTAAAACACCAAACAGCTGAAATAACTCTTGTACTAGTAGACTTAGAGAGAAGGGTTGCATCTATCTCAGTATTACTCTTCAGGAGGTACTAGGTTGTTATTGTCCTTGTTATTGCTTTATTAGTTTCCTTGTTGTTTCTCGCAAAAGTTGTATGTATTTTTATGAATATTATAGGCTAATAGAAAAGTATTCGAATCTAAGTTATAGCTCTGTTTCTATTCAAATTTTGAAAATACGTGACTTCTCGTTGAGTTATATTCAGGGTGAGTAATATGTTTTAATGAATAGAGAATGTCGAAAATACAGTACGTGTAAAAATAGTGTTTTCTCAATATTTCTTATGAGTGGCTTTACTCGAAGTTATGAATAAAAGGAATATTTTTAGCCTAACTAAAACTATTACAAGCAATTCAAAAATATATTTTACATCCGAGTTCCGTGGCTCAATAAAAATGTATCAATGTTTCCCAATTATTAGTACACACAATGATCATCTGTGCGCTAATAAACGTTAAAAATTACGTTTTCTGCTAGTTTCTACATAATTCAATTCCCGAACAAACAAATTTAACATCACTTTTTCATGATAATTTCATGTCTGTGAGTACATTTTACTTCTTAGGCGTTAGTGAAAAAAATTTATAATTTAATTTTTTATATGTAACATTTATGAAATTAACGAACAAAATTTCAGCTTCAAGGGAAGTAAATTAATGATTATTTATTATTTTAGGGGTTGATATTTCAGTTTTCATCCATTATACGTAAATCATTAAATGGCCATATTCTATCATATAAGAAATAATTGTGTAAAATTTCAGTTTTCTACTCTCATGGGATTTAAAGGCGTACTGCTTAAGGGTAGCTAACCTATTTTAACCCTTTAAATGTAAGTAATCGATATAGTGTCCCTTGTGCTAATTAATCACTATGCCAAATTTAGTCCCGATCCGTCAGAAGGTCTTGGCACGCTTAGCAACCATATATAAAAATTGGATCACACGTACTTACCAGACTTTTCTTCTCTATACAGGTGTCTTAGCGGCCTATACTGTATCGGATTGTATGCACTGAAATAAATGAAAGATGTTATGTAACTTTCGAATTTTGCTTAGTTTAGTAGCAATCAGCAATTTAGTTTTTTTTTGCAACTCACTGAAACTCCAGAAATAGATACGAGATTGAGTTAACATTTTGTATAAGCATTTTGAATGTTATTCATTCTGTACGTCAAAGGATAACCGATTATCGATAAAAAACTGAAAACTAAATTTCTTGGTAACTGTTTATAACATAAAAAATTATTCTAAAAACAACATTTTTGGAATTTATAATAGTTTTAATAAATAAGATAACATCCATGGCTCTGAAATGCATTACGAATTCAAATGTGGTTCTTAACTATTTCAAAATGGTGACTGATAATATGCTTCAATAATGCTAATTAGTACCACTTCACGTCAAAAATATCAGCTTACATTAAATAAGGCAGAAATCAACTGACTTTATTTCAGTCAACTGTGATGCAATTTCACTGTTGTTAGTTTTATAAACAAAAAGTAAATTATTTATCACAAGTAAGAATAACATTTGTGGGCGACAATAAGTTTTCAAATTACCGTTCTTGATTTTTTGTTTCGTTTATATTTGTGTAAAAAAAAATAAAACTATGGTAGAATAAATTATAAAATTTATTTTGTCTATAGTAAACAAATTTGGTCTAAACATGTGTAAACTGCCACCAATTAGAAAATTATAAAAAAATAAATGTTTTGAGTTTGGTACACTTGTAAATCGTAATATACAAAATGCATATACCAAATTTGAACTCAGCATCTTAGCTATTTCTGGTGTTACAATGAGTTTTCGTAAAAAAGCTAAATAATGGATTGCGACTAAACCAAGCCGAGTTCGGAAAAAGCTACTGAACATGTTTCAAGTAATTTCAACGTATACAATTCAATTCTGTATTTCTCGCGAAGATTTTTTGTGATTTCATTGATATACAGATATATATTAAAAATGCGTAGATATAAAATAAATATACATACAAATAACTATAAATATAAAAATAATTATATAATACAACTCAAATGTTATTTTAAAAACATTTATTTTCCCAAACAGAATCCTCCTGGACTATATAGCCTACTGCTTTAAGCCCATCTTGAATTTAAGTTTGGTCGGTTGATTTCTTATTGCATGTGGTCGATGCACAATGTAAGATTTTAGAGCCTCCTTTTCAAGAACTATGGCAATGTGGAAATCATTGCTTGATCTTGTATGGTATGAATTTTGTTATTAAAAGTGGGTAAAATTTTTAAGAGAAAAACAATAAGAATGATTCTAAAAGATAAATACAATGGAAAGTAAGTAAATAATGTTTTGCACAGTTCATTTGTAATGAGAAGACGCTTGACCTGAGCAGGCAGACAGTTTTCTACTCACTGACCTGTGGTGGGGGAAGCGACTCGGCCAAGCTTCCCCCACCAATATGCCTACAGTACTGCTCTCTCTCTCTTCAAGCGCCGCGCCGTCACAGAACAAACGAACTATAACATCTCTATCATATCTACTAAGTCGGCTCCCCTTTAAAGTTTGATTAAACTATAGATTCCATCTTGTTCATCATTAAAAAAGCTACAAATCTTGTCTCACACCGTTTTGTCAAACGGAATGTCTTTCTGTAAATCGACTCATTGTAGGGATATTAATTTTTAAAAAAATTTTGCTTTCGAGTAATATCGCAAATTTCAAGATAAAAACACAAGTAAAACACGTTTGGTAATAAACAACAAGCATGACCAGGCATTTCCAATCAATTATCAAAAGTGTAAAGGGGAGAGCGTATTTATTTATGCGACATTGAACTGACAGATCCATTACACGCATCATTGTATCGATATAATTGATGTTAAAATAATGCACACATTTCCAATTGTAACAAAAAAAAAACTCCAATTACTTGTAAATGGGTTGTGTTTTAGTGACGGATTGCTTTAATTTAAACGTCTGTTTTGTTCCATTTGAATGAAAATAATTTGGGGAACATCGATGGCCAGTGTTTATTTTTGTGGCATCTACAAGTAGATATTTAGGATTAATATACAGGTTTATAACTTAAATATTATTTAAATTGTTACATTGAGATAGCTATTTGTGTACTAGGGTTACAGCAGGATGTAATTAATAGACTATTTAATATTAGTCCGAACAACTAATAATAAAATTAAACGATTGACGTGTAAGTGAAACTCTTGGTGAAAAATTTCATGATTTCTGCAGGGATGCCTTACATGATTGTGTATTTAAATATTGAAACAGCTACAATAGGTAATCCTTGGTAGTTTAGTAAAGTAATCCTTGTTGCGCGGGTAAATTTCTTATTTGTTTAGATTTTTTATTTTCCCTATTTACTACTAGTTGCTTTATCTTTAATATAAGGATATCGTTTGATTTCACACGATCTACACATTTTAATGCTTATAGGGAAATAAATATTTCAAATTAAGAAGTATAAGTTATAACAGCATTTATTGAACATAACGACGCGATGTTTAAACTAACACTGTTCAGTAAATGGATTATAGGGGTTCCAACGAGGAGGGATAGGGTAATGTAATTATGGGTAGGTAATGGTAATGGGTAATGCTGGTTACCACAAATAGCCTGACAACGGTAACCGCACTACTTCCTCTCTCTACTACATGCTACATTATGCTGGGTTTAGGCCAACAGTAAACTATCCTATCATAGCTTCTTAGGTTTATAACGGTACACCATACAATTAGAACAGAGGGGGGGGGGGGGGCAAAAGAGAGATTGATTGATTATGGTCTATATTTATTGCGAAAAAATCAGGTTCTCTCTTGCATATATATAAAAAAAAAACACATAATAAAGTACTTACATAAATACACGAAATAAAAAAATAACAAATTAACATACATTTTTTTTAAATCCTTAAAAATTGTGCTATTTTGAAATTAAATCAAATTTAAAAAATGATTATGAATAAAAAAATACGGTATTTATTAAAATAAAAGGACATGTTACTACTTATAAACCACATTCTTTGCTCACATTCATACATCATACATTTATTTTCTTTCACACCACGAGTAAAGATGTCAGTAAACCTTTCTTCCACTTAACAGAGAAACAATTAACATTTATTTATAGATATTTGTACACAAAACTTTAAATCTAATACAAAACACAAAATTAAATTAACTATTGATAAAAACACAGTAAACACAAAAAAATGTATATAAAACATGAACATAAAAAAGAAGAAAATAGTAAACTAACAAACTTAAAAAAATCTAATTATATTTAGTTTAAACTATATACAGAAAAAGTTATGAATTGACATACATTTACTGAAGAAAAGAATATCACCCATCCTCACCATTCATGAACTAAGCTCTAACGATTTTGCAAAAAAGCATGGCTGTTAATAATTTAAGGCTTGGGTTTTGGATTTAAACCCACATAAGAGCGATGTTAAACGCGTGGCAAGAATAATGATAAGACAATTATTCTGATTATTCATTTTAAAGGTGAGGACAGCCAGAACGTGGTTATGGTTTTATTTTTCAAAATTCGGTTTTAACTAAATTTGATCTGACTTAGCTCAAAATCAAAGTTTTCGATGTTTTTCTTTTCAATAACACAAATATCAAAAAATGTAAAAAAGATCAACACATTAAAAAATAAGTACCATTCAAGCAAAAGTATTAGAAAAAAATTAGACTTTTTGTGGCGAAAAATCTGCTTTTTATTGTGGAAGCATGTCCGCGCCTAATTTATGTTCCTACTCGAGTGTTTACTCTGCACTCTGGTGCTTATCAAATTAACTTCGTCGCGAAGGAATACTAGACAAAATCATATATCCGTTTGATTTGAATATGTGTGCGAGAGCTGTGTTTACAATATAATTTATAGATTTTTCAATATATAATATCGTGTAGTAATTAAATTGCAACTTAATATTGGCTTTTGGGTGCCCTTAATATTGGCTTTAAATAAGTACTGCCCTATATTTGCGGAAGGATGAAGCGGTACTCAGAAATATTATTTCACTGTTGCACCAAAATCAAACTAAATTGAAGCAATTTAAAACGTGATATTATAATAAATAAATACAATTATCTAAAGTAGTTTAAAATTCGTTAGAATCAATGTTAACATATTATAAATAACAACACAATTCTAACTGTAAAAAAAACACACTCACATAAAGTTAAAAAAATTTAGTAAAATATCATTTGTTGGTTAGTTAAAGGCTTGTTAATCATAAAATTGCACTTTCATTAATCAGAAGAGTAAGTTCAAACAAATTAATGGTGTGGTGTTTGT
>JAGFPH010000075.1:829991-843377 GCA_018207615.1 Philaenus spumarius
TCGATACCTTGATAAGTTGTACTGCAGCTTCATTAGTCGATACGGTGTATTGAGCCTTGATTAGTCGATACGTTGTACTGAACCTTGATAAGGTGTATTGCACCTTAATTCTTTGATTCGGTGTTCTGCATCTTGATTAGTCGATATATTGTATTGAGTCTTGATTCATCAGTCCCGTGTACTGTACCTTGATTATACGATACTGTGTACTACACTCAGATCCATCGATAAAGTGTACTGCACTCCATTTTTCGATTTTGTGATTTTAATATTTATAATTTCCAATCGTTTCTGTCCAAAATTCTGTTTCACACGTCTTGTATGGCCTACTAATAATATGAGGTTATAACTAAGGTTTCATTTCTAAGTGGATGGTTTATTTCTTTTATTACATTATATTTACGTTTTTTATCTTACTATAATCTAAATAAAAAGTTTTAATTTCAAGTCGTTCTTTGGTATTAAAGTGTTTATGTATAATTCTGTATTTAATGTATACAAAATATCCTAGAACACCTTAATTACTCTGCAAAATATAATTGTAAAAAAATATAAGAGTCAAGATATGTATTGATATAAATGTATTTTTAAACTTTTAAATGTATTTAAAACGTTAGCCATTTTTTCGTTATTAATGGGAATAACTCGTAACTTTTAAATAGTAACTCCTATTGAGTGGCAGCTATTATGAAATGTCTACTTTTGACGAAAAACTTCGTAAAGAAATGTTGGATACTATAGCTTTAACCTTAATGGTGAACATTTTATATTTATGCGCTTGCAGTCAATAAATTATTAATATTACTATTAGGTAGGACTTGTTCAATGACATCGACCAGAAATCCCCTAAAATATAATTTAAATATTCGTAAACCAGTTATCAAGAATAAAATAAATTAAATTATGGTTTTTAAACCAACAAACACAAATAAAAAATAAAAAAATAAAACTGATAAGAAAGGTTAAATACGGAAGATAAATTCAAGTAGATATAGACCTAAAAATAAAAAGAATTATATATATAAAATAATGATTGTAAAAGTTTTATAGGATAGTAAAACTGCATCAAAATCCATTCAGGGGTCTTCTACTGGGAAGTACGTAGATGTATTTTAACTATGTTGCAATCACAAACTATACGACTTACATTTCACTTCACCGAAATAGTTTATAAAAGTTGTTGGCTTTCATTTCATCGTATAGTTGTAATATCTGTTTTTCAGTTTATCAAGGATAAAATACAGAAACAGTTTCATCGCAAACAGCGCACAAATTGGTCCAATTTAAAGTTGATCCGTCTGACCAAACACAGTTTATAGTCGAAGCTCGTTAGAAGCGAATTAATAACCTTTACGGTCCATGAATAATCGAAGCCAAAGTAAGGAAACTGAGCAAAGTTTCAAGACGATTAATTGAGGAATTTACTTCCCCGAGGCCATTAATTGTGGCGGAAATCAATGGGGGAAATATCCAGATAAATGTGCCGTTGATTAGGTAAGATTTAGTGTTTAGGTAATACTAAGGGCAAATAGAAAGAATCTCTTCTTACGGTAAGCCAGGTATGGCTTAGTACAGGATCCCAATTGATGGCTCAGGATTAGAGTCGGCTTATTCAGCCATATTTCACACGGCTTATCTCTTAGACTGCACTACTTGTTTGGCGTCTGCGCGTAACGATTAAAATAACTTGCCTCAACTAGGCTTATTTACGTATGTCAATATTACGGGTGTGTTAAAACAATGTTGATAACTTAAGTATACATTGTAGACGATTAATTGCAATAATAAAAGGTACAAATTAAAAATCTTGTATCTTAAAACTCAAAAAATCTATTTAACAAAGTAGTTGAAAAATGTGTTTAACTCCTTGTAATTAAGTTATATAAATTATGTTTACAGCAATGGGCTTATTTTGCTAGCTCATTTTTGGGCTTTAGTAGGTGGACGGAGGGGCAAAAATAGCTCATACACCCAATATTTGTTGGCAATATAAACCAAAATTTCAGTAATACACGAGTTTACATTATATCAAATATTGGTATTGATGCCAACAGTAACAAACAGTTTTCTATATTCTAGTTTGTAAGATTATGTACAAAACAAGATCTGATTTGATTCAGTATGTACAAAATAAGAAGTTCCGACTGAACGATTGACTGTCTGTTTCATAACTAACGAACAGCTAACACTATAATAGATAGAAACGTAAAATGTTCAGGACACCTCCATACCACTATGTAGAAGTGAACTAAGAAATATTTTCAAAATATTAATTTTGAGGGTTAAACATCAAAATACGGGGTACCACTCCCAGCCCTATAACAGATAAAATGGCTGGGTCGAATCAAAAGCTGTACTGAACCAACATACGTTCGTTTAATGAATTTACATTCATTACTAAAACAACCAACTTATCAAATTTATAATTAGTTAATTATTGTTACTAAAAAATAGCTTTTTTAGGTTAGGTTAACAAAATCAAAACAAACACAAAGGACAATCAATAAAAGCTTAATGTATTATAATTCAAACATATGTTGTTATATGTTATAAACAAAACAGCTGGTTGGAGCAAAAGCTTAACATAATTTTAGGTTAGGCCTATACTGAACCAAAACACGTTTCTTGAAAGCATTTACTTTTATTACAATAGCAATTAACTTGGCAAATTTAAAATCAAGTAATGTTATTCTTCACAACCAAACATTTTTAGGTTAGGCAAACACAAACAACGAAAAGGCTTACCATAACGTAATTCAAACACCTATTGTTATTAAAGTTGTGCTGACTTTATCTTTTACTAGATCTATTTGACTAGTTTGTAATACTGACTTCCTGTATCACGTGTTGGTAATATTTTATAACTTTAAAAATTGCCTCTCTTCTATATAAAAATAAAAAATTCTCTGTCCTAATCAATCCTCATTCACGTGAAAATATCATATTAGCCTATACAATAATCTGTTTACATTTGCTTCGCTGTGAGGCACCGCGGAGGTTAGTGAGCGAAGCGAGCAGGGACGAAGCCCTAAAGCATTTTCATAAAACTTAAAACAAAATAAAGTATTGATTAAACACTTGAATTATTGTCAAAAGAGTCAAAGCTCTGCAATAATTCTGTTTTTTTTTTAATGTATTAACTGGGTAGTTGAATAAAAATGGGACCAAAGGCATATTGCAGAAGAAGAGGTTATTACCAAAATTCCTGCAAAATTTATATCAGAGTTTATTGTAGAACTTGACGTACAAGAATTGTTTTTGTATGAGATGTATTACAGTGTTGAATTTAGTATTTATACAGATTGTAGTTGGATGCCCCAATATTAGAAACTGTATGATTGGAAGCCTAATTTATTTATTTGTCCTAAAATTATCAAAAGTTGCTCTGGTAATGATTTAACATGTTAAAGTAAAAGGCGAAATAGTTTGAGGTAAACTCAACTATAATGTTTTTATTATTCAATTATAAATTTTTAGAGCTGTACCGTTTCAAAATTCTATACATAAATCACGGCGTCAATAACAAGATTGACTGGCATGTACAGCGAATTTAATCTGTTTTATAAGATCTACACCTTTCATAGCTTTTGAAGCGGCTAAACTTGAAAGTCATTCTATGGAGATGTAGTCTTCTGAGCACACTGAACAATCTTTCAGCCGGAGCATTTGTGGGCATTATTTTGAGAAATGTTCTCAAGGAAGTGTCCAAGTTATGAAATGCATGCTAACTGTAATCTGGAAAGTCTTTATTTGGAGAAGTTAAATCCACTTAGGTAATTTTTAAGAAGAGATTCAGAAACAGTGTTTTATTTTTTGGGTAGGCAAAAACTCGTTAATTCATTATTGCCTACAATTTCAGTAAGGAGCTACAATGTCCTTAAACGTAACAGACAATTAAAACAAACAATGACAACAATTAAAACTAGTTAACGGAACTAAAATATGGAAAAACTTAACAAATATCAACCACTTACTAAAGCTTCGACTAAAATAATTAACAATAATAGATATAATGACTTTAATCTTAAAATTAATAAACAAGAAAAACCAAATAACTATAAATTTTAAGTGTAAAATAAAACACAAGCAAAGAAAAACTTAAACAGTAAAAAATATCAACAACAAAATAACGAAAAAATATCACAATACAAGACAAAATTAGTAACATGAATTTAAAATTTATTAAGAAATTTGTTTTGGTGATTATGAATGTCAACGTTTTCGCCATTAATAAAAAATAAAAAGGTGAGAATTTTATTGCTCTAAAATGTCATAAAAATGTCACCCTAAAGTGAAGGTGAAAATTTAGAAATGTTCATTGCATGTGTATAAATATGTTTTTTTTAGGTGTTGAAAAGTAATGTGTATGTTTGACTCGGGACCGCGAGAGACGTCAAACTCCTCTTTATATGTGTAGCTAGTCTGCACACCCATGCAGAAAACAATTATTTAATTTCGTAAAGTTCTTGACTATACGTTTAAGGTAAAAACAATATCATTAATGTAACAAATATTTAGAAAACTAAGTAATATACATTTTCGAAATACCTGCATTAATTGAAAACATCTCTGTAAATTGGTGTATGTAACTGAAGGTAAGATGTTTGCAGTTAAAAAAAAGGGGGGGGGGTAGAACCAGTAAGAGCTATGAACGAGTTGTTATACAATGTTTTTTATGTTTATTAAATACTGGGGGGATCCACCACTGCTCACCTTTGCTCACCAACTCCGGTGGCGACTCATGGTTGTGAAGAATAATAAACTGATTCTAAATTTGCTAAGTTGGTTGCTATGGAAACGAATGTAAACAAACATAAATTTTATGTTGTTAAGCTTTTGATCAGAACAGCTGTTTTATCTTTTGTAGGGCTAGGAGTGAACCCTGAATTTTCACTAGTTTTACGTTTCTAATATTTATTTCAAAATTATTTCTTAGAGTGAGTCTATGACCTTATAAGAATATACCTTTAAATTTTGTATTTTGATCTTTCTTAGTAGTTTTTTCTTCTACGTTGATTTTACGTCAGTTAGTCGTTCTGTCAGGACAAAGTGGTTTATCTTTTATAAGAAGTAAGTAGAGATATATTATAAAAAAAAAACTATACAAAATTATGCGATGTAACAAAATCATGAACAAAAACAAGATTCTGTATGTTTAAAGCTTTTTTATCAGTTTTATTCCATAAATTAAAGAGACTGTCATACGTTGTGTTAATTGTTACTTCGCCCGTAATCATTTGTTTAGGCATCAACTCAAACACTATTGTACAACAAAGTTGTCGCCCAATTAAGGAATTGGTTACTTCGTTATGTTGATTAACTAAACTAACTTTATTACAACTTTCTATAGTTAGCCTATATTTTCTGATTTCTGAACAATAACATTTTAGTCGAAGAGTGGGGTAGAAACAACCTCTCTCTCTCACTCTACAAGAGCTACTTCAGCTGTATGTTATTTTAGCTCCATGCATACTTGTGCCCGATCAGTCTATATTATTACTTGCAACCACTTTAACTAAATGATCAAAGCTTAACATATTGCATGTTTCAGTGTAATTCTGACATGTCTGGTTGGTTGTTTACATTAGAAGAGACACACTTGTATGTTTCGAAAGCTATTAAAAGTTGTAGACTATTCAGTCTTTTAGCGTTCAAAGAAGAATGGTACATTTTTTGTTTTGTATTTTATTCTAATCAATCAAGACCACCCTTCCAAGAAGAGAGTACCTCTGTGTCACATATATGGCTGGTCATAGCTGTTCTTTTCACCCAGGTGTCTTTTAATATTAGCCACCAGGTAGCATCAACAGACGGCAACGATATACATAATTGGCATCGTGTGTAATAGACAAGCGCATTGCTGTACTCAAGATTAAAGTATATACTTAATTGGTTTCAAAAATGTAAACATCAAGCTTGTTTTAAAACATGAAAGTTTTAAAAGAAATTTAATAATGTAAAGTCAACTAATTTCGCTTACGAACCAATTTTGACTGGTTCAAAGACGGTACGAATATCAAAAATTCCAACATCTTCCAACCTGTATAACCACTAACTAAAAAATTACGATGAACTTTTAGAGCTTCAGAAAGTTTGTCATTTGTACTTTGAACTTACACATTTTTTACAAATTAACTACAACTGTCTCAGTCTGTAGTCCGAGATCTCTCTCTTTGTATATATATATATATATGTAACAAATTCTAGAGATACGATATGTGCAATTTTGGCTTTACAGCTTCTTAGGGGGACAATTTTAGAAATTTCTGTAAATAAATATATATATATTCTTGTAAGTCTTTAAATACAAATAGTGCGAGGTGTTGGGGTGTCGTTCTGCTAGGTTCCGGGTTATGCAGGGTTACATCGAAACACTAAGTCATTAACATACAGCCTAACGTGACAAGTATAATGCCATCCGACTTTGTATCCTCTTTGAAGCAAACCTTGTTTAGACAGTGGGAAGAAGAGTGGGTAGTTGTACAAAACAATAAACTCCGACAAATTAAGGTTACTGTTCGGCCATGGATATCTTCAAACCGCCAAAACCCTCGAGAAGAAGTGGTGGTTTCTTATCTACGCATTGTCCATGGGTTTCTGATGCGCGATGGGGATCCGTCACTTTGTAATTTACTTTCCATGATGAACATTCTTTTAAAGTGTGAAAAATTAAAATACGTTCACGAAAGGTTTCGCCTAATAAATTGCATTAAGAGGATGCTGGGTGATGACACTTAGACCATTAGTATGTCATAGTTTGAATGTGATTTGTAACATTTAAAAATATTTGTCGTTTTATCCCAACTATATATTTTACTGATTATAAAGGCCATGCTAAGATATTTTACCTTGTTATTTAGTTTTAATTAGAGTTTCATTCATTGTCTTGTAATAGGGGCCTTTACAGCCCTGTTACTGTACAAATTTTATCGTTTTTGCTAACTAGTTTCAGTATTTAAATTAAATGTTATTAATTTTGTAATTGTGTGTGATTGTAGATATCTCAATTTACTTATTAAATTTATAATCATTATGTAAATGCTCGCCGATTTCCAGGCGATGATAACCGTTCAGGGTTTTCGCCTTAAAACAAAATTCGTCTTTTAACACAAAATTTATGACTAAGTAACATGGGCATGTAATATAAATATAAGTTAGACAATTATTACGTTCATTTAATGAAGTAATTTTTATATCAACAATAGTTGTTTTGTTGTTAGTAATTATTTACATATATATATATATAAACTTTTACTAATTTTGCAATAGTAAAAACATAAGGGATTTTGAATGGCAATAAATATTGATTATGTTTTTACATTACTAATGTATTGTATTTATTAAGTATTCTATAAATTGTTAGAAAGATAACTTGGGTATCTACAGCTCTATACTCAACAGCCTAGAAAGCACCTAATTTTTGGCGTTCAATTTGATATATTTTTATTATACTCTCTCGCCTTACATATATATTCGTAAAAGGCCTAGTCAAGTTTTTTTTTACAATGACAGGAAAGCAATACCGGTATATCAAAATTCTTAACTTTACCAGATCGAAAACTAGTAAGTGCATTGTTATACGTTTGATTCATTTAAGGTTAATTCATATTTCTATAACAGTAACAATTATAAAGTTTGTATCAAGTTCGTTTCCCCAGAACATTACCTTATTTTGGATGCAGATATTACCACTACATTACAGGACGTTTACTTACTCAAGCTTTGTAAGTAATCTCATGTCGATGACTTGGTTTCTCGATCCTGGTTTATACCTAGAGCCAACAAGTATTTACTTGACGAAATTTGACCTCAATCTTACTCAGCCACCCACACTTCAGCTTATAGACCCTCAACGTTCTGCAATTAACTTTTAGATATAACTAATACAGTCATTATGCGAATAGTTCTGGGTAGTCGAGTAGCCCCCAAAACAAAGATACCTTTCACATAACTACTCCTAAACACGTGGTTAGAAAATTCTCTAAAGGAAATAATAAATAACTTGGGTATCTACTCAACAGCCTAGAAAGCACTTCACCCAATTATTGGCTTATATTTTTTTTATTAGAACAGCCAATTGGAGGTTCAAAACTAACAGTCTAGGTTTAATTTTCTACTAAAAGCCAAGTGATAAACAAAAATGAAATCGGCGTTAGTTTATAAGTGGGAAAATGTTCTTTTAAAGCTTTAAGCAGATCAAACTGATCTGAACATTGCGGATTTAGTTGTAATGAAGATGTAGATGAGTTGGATAGGGAGAAATCATCAACTTCTTTTGTAGTTACTAAATCTGACGGAAGAAACAAAATATCAAGGTAGTCAGTTGCAGATTTCTTTAAGCATAACTGTATAGTTTGACTGAATGCTATTATTTAAAAATAATTCTCTATGCTCTGAATATGCAACTATGTGATCTCACAACTATGCGGAGGAGTGTAGTAGATAAAATAATATACAACTTTTGGTGCAGACGAATTGATAACTAAGAAAAAAAAGATACGACCTTCCTGTGTCGATATGTTAAGCAAAACTCAAATATAGATTTAGTAAAGAGTAAAAGTAAGAATTTCTTTGGAGGCGGGAGTAGAAAGGGTTTACAAAGGTTAACTAGAGGGTTATAAGCTTTGCTTCATGTTCACCAAGAAGCGTGTCTCACCCTTATACAGATGAATCTGGGACCAGAAGAAGTACGAACCTGAAATATGGTTAAGTACTTAGGGATCGGAATGAACAATAAGATGACTTTTGGGAAGCAGATTGAATATTCCGTCGCCAAAGCAACCAAGGTGACTGTAATGGCAAGTATAGGAGGCACTATAGCAAGCAGGAGCGTCTGCTGAAATATAGATAGATAGAAAAGACTTTATTTTGGACGAAGTTAGGACCATATGGTCCTCTCTTACACTTAACCCATAATTACACAATTTGACATTAAACATATTGACATAATTAACTTAAGCCTTAAACAAAATATAAATACACAATAAAGACAAAGAAAAATCAATATATAATCACAAGAATTAAAAAAGAAAATTCTGATGGAAGTAACAAACTCTATTCGGCTCTACGGATGTGAGGTGTGGGCAGGGCTTGAAACTGGTGAAGTACAGGACAAAGATAGCTGCAGTCCAAAGACAGGGAGCGTTACGTATTGCCAGTTGTTACAGGGCAGTTTCGGAACCGACTGCTCTGGTGGAAGCAGGAATCATTAAAATAGATCTGCTGGCTTTAGGAGGCAGGATATGTTTCACCAAATATCAGATGTGTCATATGGTGTCATATTAGTCACAGAAACAAGCGAGGGAAAAGACCGTAAGAGACTTGAAAACGGTGGAATTCTAAAGCTAGAGGTAAATGGAATCAAATGGGGAAATCAAGTAATGCAGAAACTCCGACTTAGATGTTGTAGAAGATACCTTCTTTGATTGTAAAAGATAGAACGCTGAGACCACATAAAAATGTATTAAATCACAGATGATGTATATTTGCGAACTACGTTACGTCCTTACCATTGTTACATTACGCTTGTTTGAAATTTAAAATAATTCGATCACCTCTGAAGTGAGTTAAGCGAAACTCCAAAATTAAGTTTTAGGGTTTCGACTATTTGGGAAATTGGTCTACTCACGAAGGCTTTTATATCTGACTGCGTGTACGAAATACATTAGTAGAATTTGTTTGTACTTCCAGCCCCGGCTCATGCGCTGCGTCGTTAAACACTCGATTTGCAAGTTTTACAAAAACGCACTTTAGAAATTTGTGTCGATTTAATTATGGACTGCTTCCCTTCGTGCACATCGGATAATCTCGATTTTAAGGTACTTATAGCTTAATTTTATGGTATATTACAAATTGATCGATTTTGGGGGAACCAGTCGTGTAAAAATCAAAATGGGCAGAATAATCTCATATATTTATTATTTTAGATAAACCGAAAAAAGTTTCGTTTTAGTACGAAAAATGTGTAAAAAATTTACTTCTGGTCAAAAAAAACGTGCTTCCGGAGTTGGATCGTTTTGGCTAACAAAATTAGAAAATTAAGGAATGTACAAAATTTGTACCAAATCGAACTTAAAATGTGTATAAAATTTTGTTCGTAAAAATGTATATACATTTATAGATGTATACAATATCTATATACACAATTTTTAGTGACACTCCAAAACGTGTTCTGGGGACTATGATCGGTACTCATTGAGAACCTACCTTAAGTCTCACTATGAGAGTTACTGCAATAGCTAAACTTTCCTATGGAAATTCGTTAAAACTATTGTTCTTTGAAATTAACCATGGACGAAACTTCAATGCCAAATAAATCAATAGGCCTAATATCTACTGAAATGGAAGACAAATACACGCATAAATAAATAATAATCTTTTTTTTTAATACAAGTGCTAATATAATGTATTTTAAATGATTATAATTATTGTTGTTTGTCTAATTAGACTCTACTACAATGAGAGTTCGATTGAACATGTCATAATTATACAATTATCGTGAGCTCACATTAGTGATAATGATTTGTTATTATAATATAAAAAATGTACATAAATACCGTGTGTTGAGTTTTGTTTATAATTAGTATAAATTTACTACCCCGTGGTTGTTTGTTGTGGGATGTGATTAGATTTAATTGGGTAAAAACATCGGTAAAGTTGATGGGTAAAAATTTTTGAAACTCAAGAAAATGACCGAAAATTATAAGACATTTCAAGTTCGATCATATTTCCAAATTTTACTATCTCTAACATATCTTTTTTTTCTATTCTTACGAATAATCCAATCTTTGATCTTTCAAAAGGACCAAATCTTTTCATACGACTATCAAGGGTAATTTATCTTTTAAGACAATTAAAGTAGTGTGTTAACTCGGATGTGCTTTTTATGACATATTATGGTTTATTCCATTCATTTTTGTACTACTTTGTTACAAATCAAGTCCTTCGTGGAGAGTTTTTATAATGCAAAACAAGCTATAAGGCTCATTATTGGGTTATCAAGTAGACAATACTGTAGACCTGGATTTTCTGAACTTGGGATTACGACTTTGCCTTGTAGTCCAATCAAATTAAGGATTCTTCTGGAAAAAAATGGAAACAGCTCTAAATCAAGCTGACAATAATTTTAACCGGCTCAGGACCAATCCATCTGCAATTCTTACAGTCGATTAGGGGTAAGCAATGATAAGGGTTGAAATGGTAGGGGTGAAAAAGGGTAACTTTTTTAATTGACCCCAAAAAAAATTTCTTAATTCCAAACTGTAGAAGATGAAAAAATAATAAACTTTCAAATGAAAAATTTGTTGACATAACCTAAAAATCTCGAGATAAATAAATATACATTTTTTTACGAAATTATTTTTTTCTCGGTCAAAAATACTTAAATTTAAAAACTTTGGGGAAAGTGTGTCTTTTAATGATCCAAATATGCTATTTTTTTTTGTATTAAAATAATTATTCGATTTTGCGATTTTTAAGTTTTTTGAAAAATATGAAGTCAAATTCAAAAAAATCTGTGAAGCAGGGTATAATTTGACACTGTATACGAAATTTTAAGTTTTTGCAAAATCCAAGATTTTAGTTTTTTCCTATTTATGATATTTTAAAATTATAAAAAGAATATATTAAATTTTTTCCATAAAGTTGATAAAACGACCAAGAGAATGAGTCCAAAATCAACCTTTTACAATAATAACCCAGCTTCACAGATTTGATTTGAATTTGACCTCATACTTTTCAAAAAACTTAAAAATCGCAAAATTAAATAATTATTTTTTCACACACTTTCTCCAAACTCTTTTTAAAGTAAAGTATTTCTTATTTTTTCATGTTCTACAGTTTGGAAACAAGAATTTTTTTGGGTCAATTAAAAAAGTTAGCCTTTTCACCCCTACGATATCAACCCTTATTATCACTCACCCCTAATCGACTGTAGGAATTGTAGAAATTGTTGCTCCTCAGCCGGTTAAAATCGTTTTCAGCTCGATTCAGAGCTATTTCTATTTTTTTCTGAAATAAAGCTATTCCAGAGCTAATTTGATTGGACTATTGCTTATATATACTCGTATGTATATTGTAATTTAATTCATGTACATCAAAATAAATTGCAATTCGATAACCAGTATGTGAAATATAAATAATTGTAATATGGTAGTTCCGAGTATAATTCTATCTAAAACTTATAGGAGTTAATATTACCAGCAGTATACTATATCTAATAAATTGCCTCTGTATGCAAGAACTTTGCCTAAACAAACTTTGAAACTATTATCAAAAAATGGCTAGAGCAAAAGCTTTCCATTCTGTGGAGTACATTATATGAACTTGTAATGTACCTTAATGTAACTTGAATGCAATCTGTATTAATTCTAATATGACTATTGCGTATTGCGTTTAAGAGCAATAAAGCTATTATTATTATTATAAATTTATTATTACCCAAGTTTATCTCAACCTTCGTAATGAATTATTGAGAGACATCTGTGGGAAATGTCATCTTATACATTTTCCCCAACCAATACATTTTTAAGAGATGTAAAAAACCTTGTAGCACACCGATATATTAATCAAATTCATTTTGAGTGGTTTCAAAGTACAATCTTCGGGCCCAAACAGGTAAAAATTACATTCGAAGCTTTCTACAGCCTCAAATAATTGCCAATAGCGGTTCCCAAACGACTTGCCATTAATTTGCAAATAGAAGTCAATCCGGAGGGATTCGGACAAATCTAATTAATAACACTGAATGGCTACACTAGCAGCGCACCTTGTGGCTAGTTGTGCCAATTAAACATTGTCAGTTGTAGTTGGATCGATAACTGAATAAATTAACAGTCTGTCATTCACAGTTACGTTATGAGATCGGAGCAGTTTCGTTCATTTTGTTACAAGTAATTTGTCTCGACTCTATTCAAAAAGTAACATAAAATGGTTTAATTTGTGTTATTTTTTATTTTTTTTTTTGTATAATTAAATAAGATACAGAATATATCAATTGTAATTTACTTGTTATTTAATTCGTCGTATAACTTCGTTTGCTTGTAGTAATATTTACGACGCATTTCGAGACCGTTAACCCATCTTCTAGTATTTTCTCGAGTACGTAAATAATGATTCAGTAATTTCTTTGAATGCGTTTTAATTCTCATTGTAATCTCTTACTTTTCCTTGAGAGCAGAGGAGGTTTTTGCTAACCTTGCTTGTTCGTACTCTTCAGGTGTCCATAGAATCGTTTTGACATTGCTGTTGCTAGTTTATGAACAAATCGTATAATTCCTGTTTCTTTTAATTCATTTGTGTACTCTACCGAAACTGTTTACTTGGCTTCTAAGATTTTTTCTCAGAAATTTTTGTTCTTTTACAATTTCTGTTTGGACATTTCTTTTC
>JAGFPH010000075.1:843477-860642 GCA_018207615.1 Philaenus spumarius
AAATTTAACCTTCGCAGTAATAATTAAGCTTCTACAAAATGTGTCAACTAAAAGAATAACTAATATTAATTAATTCTAAATAAATATTACAACATGAACTAACAAGCCAGGCAGACTAGTAACGCATTAATAAACGAATATAATAATAATAAATGCTAACAACTTTAAACTTTATATTGTTTGTATTTTTGTTAGCCTCCAGGATTGAGAATATAATCAGTTATTTTAGATTAATATTACCTTAACATCAGCAATCATTGTTTGTCCTAGTGGACTACCTGTCAACGATTATAGCCATCGTTCTTTTTATTTCGTTCTGTTATGGACGTCGTCGAAGAATTGCATTTTATTTTATTCAATTTATAAACCGTCTGAAACTAACAGTTTTCTTGTAAATTGGAATTGAAATTTGGATTTTTAGATTTTTTAAAAGCTCTAACTTTTTGAGGTTGTCCCTCAAGTCCAGTTTTAAAAGTGCCTGAAATTACATATTTTCCAGTCACCACCAAACAAAACACACATTTAATTCAAGTATATTTTAATAACCTATTTCAGATTGTCGGCGAACAACTTAAATTTAAGGTCGTTAGAGTAGACATGTTTGTGTTAAATATATACTTTTCGTTCTGCGACTTGATAAAACATGCCATTTTAAGTATAGTACCTGGGCGACCGAGCATTACTCGGTATTTTTTTTTTTTTAGGAAAATGTATGTAAATACAAATTGCATACTGAATAAATATGAATATTTTTCGAACTTACGTACATATGAACAGTTTATCCTATACTCTAATACGAAATAAAAATAGTTCAACAAATGTCGTTCTCCACAAAAACCTATTTTAAAGGTTAGAAATTTAAAAACTTGTTTTAAGCTTGAAATCAGCTGATAATGGAAATAATATAGGAAACAGCTGATTACTGTTATTATTATAGTCAATAAACATATGTATGTGATGATTTTAAACTCCATAAGCCCAATGTTAAAAATTTTCAATTTTCAAATGAGTTTTTCAGAAAAATACGAGTTTTCCTGAGGTAGTGGTTTTCACCAATCGAGTTTTTAGTCCCAAAAGCCTCTAATCCCAAACTTTCAGCAAAATCCTTCCGCTGGATCTCGAGATTGCTCGTACAAACACACAAACACACAAACAAACCAACAAACAAACAAACAGACATTGCTCGTATTAGAGTATAGGATTTTATTAAATAGTATTATTTCCTAAACCCAAGAAACGGTTAGGTTTATAAAATGAATAAATGACATTCTTTGACAACGTCCACAACGGAACGAAATAAGAACAATGATGTCCCGGACCTGAAAATGACGGTATAGAGTCGAAACCTGTAGTCCACTGGGACAAGAAAGGAGTTAACGTAATATTGACCTAATATTAACAAAAATCTTCAAATTTTGTATAAAATCCTTATAATACAAAATAAGAGTTTCCATTAGAAATTATAAGTTGGCCACCATATTCAGAAAGGCATATTTAAAACTACCAACTTATATACAAATTAAGTATTATATGACAAGTATTTTTTTATCGTTGTTGGAAACCGAGAAATCCAGTCGTGTTAAGACTTTTTACCAATCCTGTAAAGGGGTATCTAAACATTGTTTTTGAATTATTTATCTTCAGTTTTAATTTTAGGTTTACTAAAACACCTCACTGTGAAACACGTTTAACAGGCATAACGATAAGTATCCATTGTTTACTAAAAACAACTTACTGTAAAGATAAGGATAAGGATATATTACACTAAGAAAACCGAAAAAGCAGACAAATCAAAGTAAAATGAAAATCCAAGATTCCTTCTCTCTTATAATTCAACGACACACAACCACTCAAACGATTTTGGAACTAATTTAAGGATGTGCAATATCAGGACAAAACAGCACCACACAGTCCTCTTCAATATAACTTATCTTTTATCAAATTTTGAAGATTATCTTTTGTAATTTACAGGATATCGTTCATGAATATCTAAATTATAATTAGTTAGTAACAAAAATTTTAAATATTATACATTTTTATTAAAGATATTTGCTTATAAACAAGACGAAAAACACGATTTTCAGTCGAGCCGCTAGATAGCAGTACAATATCGGCGCGAATTTTGTTACCTACTTGGAGTTTTTTTGCAAAATTAAATGTCGTTCACACATGGCGAATACTAAAAATAAGACTGACATTAGTAAATACGAAAGTGTATACAATCGATATTCTAGTCGCTCTCGAGCGACCAATATAATATCATAGGTCAGCCACCTCAAGGTTGGCTCCGCTCACTAGATTTGATACTTTTATTCGAGTGGTATTGCACCCCTTGATTTTGAACTCAATTTATTCCGGACAATGCACATAGTCTACGCACAAGGCACTGGCCGTGATGGATTGCCATCGTCACGTCATGACACAGACATAAAGCAGTTTGACTTATGTGACCACGTGACCACAGACCAAACAATATGTCACGAAGGCTCTTTGGAAACACGATTGACCAGTTCGTGTCAAAACAAATTTGTCTTCTGTTATAGTCAATTAACTATTGACCCATATATTTTATTTATTTAATAGTATGTGCCTATCATTGGTAAATAATAAATATTTTACCAAACGAAATATAGTCTTTAGTTTTCCATTAAAGGTGTGAAACTATAAAATGTATGAAATTCACAAAAGATGAATGATGTAACAATATTTTTTGCAACAGTTTTGATTTATGACAATTCTACTGATGTTTGATTTATATTTAACAATTTAACGAATAAAATAGGTTTTACTTGTTCCGCCATTGCTTAGGTTTGATGAAGTATAGGCCATGCCACTCAGAACGAAATGTTTGACACACTCATAAAAAGTTAATCAAAATAGGACAACGTTAATCAGGTTTCAGTGAAACCCGTTACATAAATAAATATACGCAAATATATCTTTCTACTTATTATATAATATGTTTAGGTCATATTTACTAATAACTCTCCTCAAACAGGTGGAAAACAGGAAAACATAAAAGAATTTTTATTGAAAACAGTTATCCTATTTACCTTTTCACAAGGACGATAGTGGACAAATAAAACACAAATTTATGTTATATTTAAAACTATATCTCAATTATAAGTTAAAATTTGCTTCAACTACTTCACTAGTTTGTTGCTACTTGTATTCCAGAACAATAAACATATACATATACTGATGGAAGTTGTAGAACGGCCAGAGTGTCTCTGTTTCTGTTGACTTAATAAGGGCTTAAAATACTAAAGGCTTATGATATACAGTAACTTTAAATTCAGGCAATTACTGTAGGCAAATTAGTTGGGGGGTGGTTTTACAGGGAAAAGTTGTAAGCTTTGAGAAATAAACCAATAAGCATACACTAATTTCACTATTATCATAGTAGCTGCGTAACATCCAACTATTATTACAGACACCTAACTTTTAAAGCTGTGGAAGACAAATTTATGTTTTAGAATTACTATTTATTAGCTGACCCGGCGTGCGAATATTTCGTAAGTTAGGAGTACTTACCAGATTTAAAACATTGATTTAATAAATTCAATTACGTTTATGATTACGTTGTATTACGTTGATTTAATTTGATTGATTTGTGTGATAGATTACACTTGAATACAATGTAAACAATCTAACAGCTGTCATGTTAGTTAAGCAGATTGTTAATAGATGGCGCCTTTCATTAGGAACCATGACTAATATAAAAGTTTGTTTCAATCAATTTGTGTAACGAAAACATGAATTTTAAGCTGTTTGACTATTTTTCGTCAATAGCGGGGAATATAAGCTTTAAAATTACTCTTGAAATATTCATTTGTTGAATAAATAAGGGAGATATCGCTTAACGGCAAAAAAACACATTTGAGAAATAATATATAAGGACTTGAAATAGTCATTGAGTGAGTTACTTAGTAATGTGGATTTTACCTGTTGTTGTTAAACTTTCAATGTTTTATTAAACCAAATACAAACATTTTCTAAGGTGTGAACCAATGTGGACATAAAACTTCACTACTTCATGATATAAAAATAACAACAACAAAAATGATCAGTATTGCATTGTTTTATATCTGATCAAATATCGTAGACTCTGTGGTTTAGTGAGCTACACACTCACACTCTGTATAATGGGACCTTGTAGTAAAAAAAGAGGAAGAAAAATAATATGGATTTTGTTTTGTAGTTTTTTTACTTTTCTATATTTCTTTCCAAATATTTTGAAATGCAATACCTGTCAATTTGCCATACATATTAATTAGAAAAAATAGTGTAAACTAGCCTATACTTTGTCGGCTGGGTTTTTGTTAAAACGTTCCTCCTCAGCATGAACTTTGCCTCAAAGTAGAACTTTCTTGGAGGAAATACCAAAAGTCGTTAATTTCAGGTGAAAAGTATACCGATGAAAATGTAGGGCTTGAGGAAACTATGTTTTACAAACTATCAAACCAGAGTTACATAAAAATGCCTACACGGAAGAACCCAAAACAAAAATAAATCGTCTTAATAAAATTATCTCAGAATCTATAAAATCAACTTTGTTGGGATAAAAAACATTGAAAATTGGAGTATGTTCAATGTTAATCTGGTTTGTTTTAGACATTCCTAGGTAATTCCTTTGCTTAAGATAAATGCAAAACAATTTAGTTTTCCATTTGAAAAAATTATAGTATTTTTTTAAACTGTTTTAGTAAAGTTAATGGATTTAAAAGTATTTAACATGAAACATTTTAAATCAAAGGTGTTTTGAATTGGATAGCTCGAAAATATTTATAAATGTGAGTAGTTTACCATTTATGCTATAAAACTCTATGCAAAATTTAAATTTAATATCACAATCCAATTTTGAGGTTAAAATTGACAAAATGAGGAACTAAATGCTAGATGTGGAAAACTATGACTTTTCGGAAATTTCAATAATAATTTATATTGTGAATTGTATTTGATAGAGAAGCAATACTTAGAAACATTCCATATATTTTACTGTTTTGGTACATAAATACAAGAAATAAATGCTCAAAACATTATTTCTACAACCCAAAACTATTCTGTGTTATAAATAACGTTAATACACAAGGTAATGTCTAAATAAAAATTATTGTTCAGAAAACACAGATAATAATATTCACCATAAACATTTCACAAGAGAGATAAATATATGATGGATGTTATATGATACTGTATCGACACAATGAAGTTGTATCATAGTAAAGGCAGTGTATTGGTTTCTGTTTGAGTGGATGTAGTGGTATTAAGTATTAATACTGACTGATTGAATACAAGTATGCATTGAGCTTCAAATCCTACCCTCAGTGAAGTAGCTCTTAGTGTGGATCGGGATTACATTTAGAGTGAGAGAGAGGGGTGATTACAATGATATAGTCTAGTAATATGATTGTAATAGAAATAACGCAGTAATGTATTAAATTATGCATAAAACAAAGTGTGTTTTTACAAATAGAAAATGTTTGAATAAAGTCACTCTCCCTCTCATCATAAGTTTTGTATCAAATAAAATAGAACCAATAACTCAAGATTTTTTGACGTTTAAATGCAAATATTCGGTAATTCTGTTTTTTGATGTATCGACCCTCTAAATTTCTACTCTTGTCTTAGATAAAGGGCCAGCTGATGTTGTAGAGAAAAACCAATCACATAGTTTTCCGAAATTAATTAAATTACTCAAAAATGCATTGAACACGCGAGTAATCAAGGAAAAAAACCTTTTGTGGTGACAGCACAAAGACTCCAAGATCAGAAACCTGAATTATTCCTAAAAGGGTTGATATTCAATATAATTAATTATATACTCTACTAGTTGGCCCGATCCGGCTTTGCACGGATGGACAAATCAAAGTTAAATGCATATTAACCATAAAATATATCAATAAATATATTATACTATGTATTTCTTATGAGGATTTTTAGTAACTTTGACCTCAAAAAACCCCCATAAATTTTCGAATTTTTTGAAAACCTTTGTTAGCGAGCACCTAGAGCCCTAGATGAAGCTACATACCAAATTTCATTCCAATCCGTTCGGTGGTATTTTTTAGTAACTTTGACCCCCCTCCTACTAATATTTCGAATTTTTTGGAAACCTTTCTTAGCGAGCACCTACGACCCTAGAGGAAACTACATACCAAATTTCATTCCAATCCGTTTGGTGGTGTTTGAGATTTCGTGATGAGTGAGTCACTAAGTGGTATATAGATATATAAATGAAAAACAGATAAACTCAATCTTTTTTAGTACTAGTTAAAATTTTTGAAGTGAAACTTCTTGAGGCACCGTGGGGCAAATTGGCCTTGATCACAGCAAATGTGAAACCATCACCTTCTTCGACTTCAACCGACAGTTGAAAGGAAAGTAATAGGAGTATTATTTGACAAGCATGCGCATTGCGGGAAGAAAGAGGGAGGGAGAGAGAGAGAGAGAGCGAGATATAATCATTTCTACTCTCTCCGTCACATACATTTTAGGCAGTCTAAGAGCCGCGAGTTTTGTGTTAATAAGAAGCATAGGGAGCAGAAGAAGCTTGCATATTATACTGTGCATTAACTGAACACGTTTGAATATTACTTAAATTTTGGTTTAAAATCCACTCAAGTTTTCATCTTTATTAGGCCTATTTATTTATAAATTAATAGAAGTTCAAACTTGTATGATGAAATAGCAATAATTCAGTCCGAAAGTCCAAGGTTGTTAGTGTTGTTATATAGTTTTATGTTTGTAGCCCTAATTTGTTTCTTAGCTTGTCAAGAAAGAAGTTAACAAAAAGGTCGTAAAAATACACACATTACAAACGATTTACAATCTCAAAGCACATCTGATCATATCATATGCAAATAGAGCAATGCATAAAATCAACTGTTTCTAGACCCTAAGAAGTTTTTCTTCAAACGCGCTAGAGTCTCAAGCACTTACAATCTCCTGGCTTACAAGCTGTCCTACGAATCTCTGCCATAACAACTACAACTAAATGTGTGAAACACTTCCCAAGAAGTTTATTTTGTGAAAACTTAAACCTATGTTACAAGTTTCAAAGTAAAAGATTTTGTTTCAAATAAATTCAATAGTTTCTGAGATAACTGCATACATGGGTCAACATAAACGAGGTTGACCTCTATATATATAACTAGAGGGCTACTCCAACTGCTCGCTTCGCTGACCTACCCCGCAGCGATTCGTGCGAAGCAAATGCAAACAGATTATGGTATATTATGACACTTTCACGGGAATGACGGTTGATTAGGACAGATATATTTTATTTTTATATAGAAGTTAGTCAATTTTCAAGTTATAAAATATGACCAAAATGTGAGGAGGTAAGGCCGGCCGCACACCGGATCATACATTTTGACTTACGACAAAGCATTTTGTATGACAATGTCGGAAGACGTCTGATGCGCTTGGTTGAACATGCGCAGGAGCCCATACTCAATCACTATAGGCCGGCCGCACACTTTCCTCCGAGGTTATACTTCTCCGGTAGTTAGTATCTCTTCTGAATTTTCTCTCGGAGCAATCCACAAAGATAATCAAATGTGCTGATTGTCATGCGGCAATAGTTATACAATTTGCATTGGTCATCTCTAAGCTCACCCAGAAAACCAACAATATCCCGCTTTTTGTTTATTGGATGCACCCAATGTTCTCCACCATGACTCTTATCAAACAGTTTAATGAAATTCCATAGCAGCACGACAGTATCTTCATCATCAGAATCCATTGTGTAACATTGTATACAATGTGCGTATTTAAATGGAAAAGTACAGATTAATAATACACTACAAAGATATGACACAATACTGTACTGTTGTGCTCGGAAATCACCCTTTAGACTGGTGTCGTCGCTTTCAAACATCTAACTCCGCACACTGCATCATAAAAGACAAAACGTTTTGACTGAAGCTGTTTTGTCGTAATATAAAATGTATGATCCTGTGTGCGGCTGGCCTAAAGAATCCAAGTAGGTAAACCGGTCAAACAGGCCTAGTAAAAATTAAAGTGGCATAATTCTAATAGCCTAGCTATTTCCTAACCTAAAAAAACACAGTTAGCTCTGAAGAATAATTACCTGATTCTAAATTTGCCAATTTGGTTGCTATGGTAATGCATGTAAATGCATTCAAAAAACGTAGGTCATATCCAAAATTATGTCGCTAAGGTTTTGATTCAAATCACATGTTTTGTCTGTTACAGAGCTGTGAGTGAACCCCTGTATTTTTGCCATTTTCAACCCTTTACCTCAAAATTTTGCAAAATTCGTGCACTTCTAAATAGTGGTATGAAGGTATCCTGAAAACTTTAAGCTTCCAGCTGTCATAGTTTAGGCTGTAAGTTAATTATGAATCAGTCAGTCTGTCACTTATAAATTTGTCTATATGTAAAGAGAAAGATATTATTATAGACTAGCTGACCCGTACGGAATTGCCCGTGGTTGTTGGTATTTTCAGTCTTTTTGACGTAATAGTAATTCTTTTTAAGTGTTCGTTGAATACCTGTGCGTATCCTACTGTGGTCATGAAAAAAAGTCTACGCTATTTAGGAAAGCACTGAAAATTTTATTCCTGTAAACTACTATCTAACATGAAAAAGCTTTAAATATATCGTTTTAATTTATAGTTTTTACTAAGTTTGACTTTCACTTAATTTCATTGACAATGTTGCGAGCACCTACGGTCTTAGAGGAAGTTACGTACCAAATTTCATTCCAATTCGTTCTTATAGGGATTTTTAGTAACTTTGACCCCCCCTCCCCAAACCACCCTAAAATTTCGAATTTCTTTTAACCCTTTCTTAGCGAGGGGTTAAAATAGCTGGGGGTCGTAGAAAAGATATTTGAATCACTTTGTAACATCCGCGTAAATTTAGGATGTAACAAACTGGTTCAAATAGAGTTTGTAATTTTAAATGTATAGGCCTAATTAGTATAAGATATATATTGTTTAGTATTTAAATATACAATATAGAGTATATATCAAAATAAAGCTACGAATGTGATATTTTAGTGACATTTAGTTTAATTCAGATGGTTTGTTTAGTTTTCAATAAAATATATTTAAACTCGTGTATGTTTATGGTTATGCATGGTGTCAAATAATTTGTTTGTTATTATTATTATTGATAGCGAAAATATGTTTTGAAAAGTATTAAAAATTTCATAGTTATGATATATTTTATATAAACAATATTTTAAGCAGCATATCTCTAAGTAGGCCTATATATATTTAATAACCAGTGTTTGATTTGAATTATAATTCTGTAAGCATTTTTATTTGTGTTTGTTTATAGTTTTTCAGTCTAACCTTAAAAAGCTGTTAGTTTTGAAGAATATTAAAGTGTTTATAAATTTGCTAAGTAATGTTTCTATGGTAATACATGTAAACAAACATAAGCTTTTTATACGAACAGCTGTTTTTGTGAGCTATGGTTTTGAGTTCATACAATAAATGCTGTTCAGTTTCTTCCAAATTTGAAACTTTTTCGGGAAACTTTTCAAACTTTTCTTTACGTATAAACCTACTATGAACTACTACAAACATTTTAAGACCAAAAATAGCCAAATCGGTCCAGCCGTTCTCGAGTTTTAGCGAGACTAACGAACAGCAATTCATTTTTATATATATAGATGTATAACGTACTGAAATTAAGATTTGCATGACATTAAAGTGAAAAATTAAATCTTAGCTTTAGTAAAGATTCTTATTTGATTAAATACAGTAGACTCACTAAAATATCCTTATACTGATCATTATGACCTAGGTCTACACTCCTGTAATTAATTGTAGAAAGATCAAATTAACGGATGGTAGAAATCCCAGCTTAATTTAACAACAAACACACACAAAATAACAGTAATTAATTCAAAGTTTGTATATGAAACAATTAGTAAAATAAATTAGAAGGTAAGTGTACGTATTTAAAGTATATGAGAAGAGAATCAACAAAGGTGAGGGACAAAGCTTAGGTGTTCTGCTACCTCTTTGTTTTGTTAATTAAGGGTTGGAGAGGGTAAAGGAAGGGGCTGGAAGATAATTAGGCTTAACAAGTTATTTCATACAAAGTTTCAGAGTTGGAGTCTATAGTTGGGTTTAAAGGCTTATTATAAACAGCAACTTAAAGCCTAGCAATTATTCTAAGCAAATTGGTTGCAAAGGCTTGGAGTAAACTTTCAGAATCTGCTCGCTCTAGTTGAAGGAGTTAAATGAATATATAAGGATTATTTGAATTAAGTTCAATCATTATGCTGATTTAATCTATCGCATTTTACACTAAATATAGGTAGAGCAAATTATTTTAATTTAAACTAATTTAAACTTTTCTACTTTAGGAAGTAAACCTATATTACTTTAAGGATTCAGTTTCTTCTATCCATAATTTGAACGAAATTGGTTGATTTACTACCGAAGTGCAATAAGTAAAAGCAAACTGTTTATTTAGAATCAGTTTTATGCATTTATGTATTTGTATTAATTCTTTTAAAAGGTAAGTTTGTAGGTTAAAGGTGAGCCCTTTATTAGCGAATTTCCATAGGAAAGATGAGTTATTGCAGTGACCCTTATGGTGAGATCTAAGGTCGGGAGTGGTCAATAGCAACAATCTATCATCGTCCCATCAGCGTTCATTTCGCTTCAGGACACGGACGACTACACAACACAGCAGCACCCGGGGTAGTGCCTTCTTCTGTTCTTCTCTAGAGACATCCAGTGAAGTTTAGGACGGGCCTTGAAGTTCCGAGGATGGTTTTATCACGGGGAGCGCTTCACATCGAACACGACTAACGGACGCACACTCATCGTCGCTGGCGGACGTCTTCATTGGGGAGTTCTCCTGGTACCTGATGTCGGTTACTGCGGGCAGCGAAGTCATCCATACAATCCACACTTCTTCGACGGACGATCACTACACAACGCCGGCGGACTCTTTCTTCCTGTCTCGCGTAGTCCGACTGTCGGTCGGGCTGCGGGTAGCGATTTCTTCAAGCACTAATTCAATGCATTATCTGTTCCATTCCGCTCTTCACTCCGGAACTCGAGTCGGGCCTTCATCGTAGCTCCGGGATCCATCTGCCAGTGATGTTTAGGTACGGTTCAAGCTGTTCTGCTGCCGGCCCGGTCTCGGGGAATGATTTTCTCACGTTCCTTCTTCTGTTACAGCCCGAATTCTTCACTCGTGCTCGGGATTGTTCCTTCATCGGAGCTCAGGGACCCCCAGTATGCCAGTGATGTTTTAGGCTTGGATTCCGTTGATGGCTGGTCTCGAATAAAGACAGATTTTATCCAAATTTGGTACAAACGTTGGTTGTCTAAGTCGCTCAGACGAGTTTGTTAGCCAACAAAATCCAACAACCGGAAGCACGTGTTTTGACCGAAAATTACTTTTTTTTTAGAATTTAGAATGAATTCGTACTAGAATTAATTTTTTGGGTTTAATCTAAACACATAATTGTAAGATATTATTCTGCACATTTTATTTTCTTACACTACCATAGATCTCGCTTGGTTCCCTCAAAGTCGATCAAAAAGTAAAATACGATAAAAATACCCGGTATTTGCGAGGAATTGTATCTTCTGATCCGAGGCTGACGGCCGAGTTTGTACTCTATGTGAGCTAAGCGTAGCGGTTCATAACGCGAGACAGCAACGTCATGGTGCAACCCACAAAGCGAGTTTTACCGCTGCGAGTGGAACGAACCAGCGCGTGAGTCGAACCTGGAGGCTTAGGTGCAAACAAATTCTACTAATATATTTCGTACAAACAGGCAGATTTTCAGCACCTTCGTGAGTAGACTAATCTCCCAAATAACTATTGAAACACCAACTACCAACCAACTGAAATATCTATCTCCCATCCAACAGGTTGAAACACTAAAACAAATAAATTTAATTTTGGAAATTCGTTCAACTCACGTCAGTGGTTCAGAGTGGTCAAATTATCTGTACTGTACGTATAGGATCATACATAAATAAGAACAATGTAGATTTTCAAATTATCTTGAGGTCAAGATTTAAACCTTCCACCTGCAATTGACTTTGATTTCGTTATCTTGTCGTTTTCAATATATTGTAATAAAGGCGTAGCCAGAGCACAGTTGGTATAAACGCTACAACTCAGGGTGCCATAGGTTTGAACCCACTAATTTAAATTGGCGTTTAATTTTTGATATTCAACTCCCCGTGCCTTATTAGACCTGTGGACATACTTAAATTGGCGTTTAACTTTTGATATTCAACTCCCCGTGCCTTATTAGTCCTGTGGACATACTTAAATTGGCGTTTAACTTTTGATATTCAACTTCCCGTGCCTCATTAGTCTTGTGGAGATACTTAAATTGACGTTTAACTTTTGATATTCAACTCCCCGTGCCTCATTAGTCCTGTGGACATACTTAAATTGGCGTTTAACTTTTGATATTCAACTCCCCGTGCCTCATTAGTCCTGTGGACATACTTAAATTGGTGTTTACCTTTTGATATTCAACTCCCCGTGCCTTATTAGTCCTGTGGACATGCTTAAATTGGCGTTTAACTTTTGAAATTTAACTCCCCGTGCCTTGTTAGTCCTGTGGACATACTTAAATTGGCGTTTAACTTTCGATATTCAACTCCCCGTGCCTTATTAGTCCTGTGCACGTACTTAAATTATCGTTTAACTTTTGATATTCAACCCCCCGTGCCTCATTAGTCTTGTGGACATACTTAAGTTGGCGTTTAACCTTTGATATTCAACTCCCCGTGCCTCATTAGTCCTGTGGACATACTTAAATTGGCGTTTAACTTTTGATATTCAATTCCCCGTGCCTTATTAGTCCTGTGGACATACAGTAAGTACATAAAGGAGCAAAAATTAAATACAAAAATGGCACAAAGGTAGGTATTGTAATGAAATCATCACAGCTTTCAAAACAATATGTAAGATTTTCAATATTTTTATTAAATCATCGTATTCAAAAATTTAGATACTTGAACATAAGTATACAATTTGGTATTAAAAAAGAAATATATGAACTAAAACTAAAGCTCAAGTAATAAACAAACATATTAATGGAATAAGTATCTGTAATCATACCATAAGCAATGATCTAGCATAACAGAGTGGAGCTTCTCTCAATAAAATAGAACAGTTGCTTTAACCCGAAACTATTCCATCCAAATTCTCCTTGCAAAACAGATTTGCATCAGCATTTCCTTTATTTTTCGAAATAAAATATCGCCATTAAGACATCTGTTGTGTTCCATTAAAATCCTAAAAGTGTTCTATAAAAGGAGTGGTAACTTAAATCTCCTTCAATGTTACAGAATTATAAACCAGCATCAAGGAAAATGACTAGACTAAAGTCTTGTTTGCTACGATCTTTCACCGATATTTCTTGCACCGAATGTTGTTAGTTTATTACCGAGTAATTTAAAACAAACTGTCAAATGAATATACATCATTGGTTATATTGGTTTAATCCAAAGTTTTAACTTTTTAGAGGTATTACCAAGTATTATTTAACACAACTTAGAAAATTAGGAAGTGCAATATTCATTTTAGAGTTATTACCAAGTCAAACTAGTTTACACACCTTACAAAATGAGTAAGCACAATGTCTATTTCATCGATAGCGTGACGTGACTAAACACTTGCAGCTATTTTAAATTTAAAAGAGTTTAAGCCTTTCAAATTACCACTGCCTATTTTATTTCGTCGATTTCTTCTTCTTTTACGATCACTATTACATTCAACTTCTGGTTTATAGTTAATTAGTACGTGTGTAATCCAATGAAGAAGAAGAAGATATCATCGACGAAATCAAAAACGCAAAGGGCTAAATTTAAGTGCGTATCGCGAATTCGTATATTTTACCTCGTACAAAAAGTGCTAAAAGTGTTCTTTAGGTGCGCCTAAAGAAGTTCCACTTAAAAAAAAACTCTAGGATTTGTAGTATTAAAGGAACAAAAGAACGTTTAGGTAATAGAACAATTAATGTACGACTGTTATTAATTGCTAGTATTATTGTTAATAATTGTTTTGTATGGTTGTTTGTGTGAAAATTAGATTTTAAAGAATTATCTATGTATACCTTTTTAATTATACTTATACGTCTCACGTTTATTATATATATCTCAAGATTTTGTTAAGGTATAGGTATATTTGCGAATGTCTGTATATACATTTTATATTTGTATGTGTTCTTTTTCTCCCCCCCCCCCGCAATCATCATATTCTGGAGTAGGTTGTTATTTTCCAAATGTTTTACTTATGTTTATTATTTATCGTTTATCTATTAAAATAAACATAATTAGTATGACTAAAGTTCGGAATTTTAAAACTTATCAACTATTTCAAAGTGTAGAAGGTACAATGTAATGAAATTCAGCCCATAAACAAATTGATCTAAGTGTGTGGTGCTCTGATATTTATATCAGGTGCTTTGTATTGTTGATGGCCAAGAAGAATGTGTCAGTATTGTTGGTGTAAATGTGAAAGACGGTCCCCGCAGGAGGACAAAAGAACGGCCAAAAATAGAATTTCGAAACCTGCTACAATGCCTGGCGTCAATATAGCAGCAGGATAGCAAATATAGATTGCTAAGATATACTTAACTATATTTAATTCATTATTCATTACACAGTTAGGCCTACACTTAATCATCATTCAAAACTCTGGCTAGTTTTAATTAATTTGTTTCTGACAATGGTGTTTTATAAGAAAGTTTAAGTTAAACAATTTAAAATTCAGTACAGAGTCTGTGAAACAAATTTATTTGAACTTTAAACCATTACAATGCACAATGCACTGAACATGTTTGTTGATCCCTTGTTCGTAGCTTAAAGTTTTACGGAAGAACAGAAAACTTGGTAGTATTTGTGAAGAGTGAAGTGCTCATTAAAGAGTTAAAGTTTGCATGGGTATTTCAAGTTGTTAATAAGTTAAACCAATGGAGTTAGTCGGGATGGTAATTAGGAAACACACACATGAGGGCCTTTGTCTTGCTTACGTTTCTCAAGTTTCTTACTTTGAAGTCGTTTTACGTGTGAATTATTTAACAAGATTTGTATCAAAACTGTGATTAAATAAACATGATTCGATTTACTTTCTCGTATTAAGCTGAAGTGTAGCCTATATTAAAAATTCAAAATTTTTGTATCTAATTTTATAGCACTCTGGTTAGAATAACTGTAATTTTAAAAGAAGAAAGATACCAAAAAGTTGAAATAAAGTCAAAAACTAGGAATCTGCCTTCCACTAATTATATCAATGAACCAGAAAAAATAATTATAAACTAATTGATATTAAGAACAAGGTAACAGAAATTGGTATCAGGGATTCTTGATTCGGAACTAATAACTTTGAATCAGAATCAGTGGTTAGAAATGGGGTAAACAACAGGAATTAGAAAACTAAAGTCGAAACTAAGAACTAGGAAACAGACATAGAAATCAGTATCCATGGAATGGATCTAAAGGTGAGTAGACAGAAATTAGATTCAGGAAAACAGGAATCAGAATTTGAATTAAATAACCGAGGAACTGGAATCATGAACCAGAAAACAGAAACTCGAATTACAAAATAGGATTTAGTGACCAGGAATCAGAAATTGTAGTCATCAGGAATCAGAAATTGCAGTCACCAGGGATCAGAAATTGGAAACAAGGACCCTTGATTCGGAACTAAAACCTAGGAAACAGAATTTGATTTGAAACTTGGAAGTTCTCACCAGGAGGAGAAATCAGAAAATACGAACAAACAATCAAAAATTAGAAATGAGGGACTGTAAGAACTAAAACCTAGGAAACAGAAGTTGGTTAGGAGTCAAACGTTCAGGAGGATAAATTAGGAAATACGAACAAAGAATCAGTAAGTTAGAATTAGAGTATGTAAAAACTGAGAACTAGGGAACAGAAATGTCACTGTTAAACAAATGACCAGAAATGAAAATCGTAAAACAATAAAACTTTTTAATCATACGTTGTTTTATAGCTAACATATTTATATACCCTTCGATAAATTGAAAACAATGGTTAAAACAATATTAACCAACTTTAAAGTGTAAAGTCCAACTGCGAAAGACAAAATTTGTATTTATTTCATAAAATTGCTCGTCACGAAAAAGTGTCGTTACGGCTCAGTACATGAGTCTGAATATTTTTAAATATATAATAAGGACAAAGTGACGAGGTTTAGACACTTTTAGAATTTAAAATGTACTTCTTACTGTTGTGGCACGTTGTAAGAAGATCCATCACGAGGAGAGGGTGTATATTAGGTCACATCAACTCGTCAGCCATATTGTTATACACTCCTTAAACTGTCAACTGGGATTTAGTAAATGTACCTTACATACTACGTAACCCAAAGACGAAATATATAATATATAAGTTGAAGATAACTAAAAAGTAAGTCCGAACAATTTAACTTCACAACACGAATTTCTTGACACGTTGTCTTATTTCGATTAGGCCTGTAACATAAAGTTTCAGCAAAGTGTATAGGCGGCATTCACCGTTACTTTAAATATTATAGTTTTATTTTTTTACGAAAAAATCTTATTGAAAGAAATAAAATTGATAGTGGGATTGTTTTAGTGTAAATAATAATAATTATTAAAAAAAGAACATATTTTAAAGTAAGTGTTTGAGTTTAGATGAAACTATTTCCGATTTTTCTGACTTTGATTTGCCAAACTTTCGATTTAACATAAATTTTATATTTTTGATTGAAAGAAATTTATTGAAACTGAAGATGTTGAAGTTTGGGAAATTGATGGGTTTTATTTTGAACACTTTCTAGTAAAACACTGAGGCGTAAAAAAAAAAAAAAAAAAAAAAAAAAATAGTATATGCAATTATTAATTGAAATTATTAGCAATATTCCACTTCAGTCTATGAAGTAGGTAAGTATTTTTAGTTTCTCACCATGGAGAAATACAAAATTTACTCTTTTAATTTCTATATGGGAAGTTTTCCAACATACAAATTTAAAAAGAAAGACAGAAGTGTTTGTAAATTATGCATTAAAAAAAGAAAAAAATTAAAACCATAATCTAATCAATAACCCATGCTGTATGGTTACGACACTACACGGAATCATATAACATTTATTTACCTTTTCTAGCTATTATCTAAAATCTATGGATATAATCTATAACTCATGGCTAT
>JAGFPH010000075.1:864359-886906 GCA_018207615.1 Philaenus spumarius
TAGATTTATAGCAACCAAATCAGGAAATTTAGAATCAGGTAATTATTATTCAGAACCAACTGTTTTTTTAGGTTAGTTAATATCAAACACAAAACTGCAAAGAAAAATGTTTACTATATCATAGTTCAAACACCTATCACTTTTAAAATGATGCCAATATTATTATTTACTAGACCTATTTAACCAGTTTATACTTCTTTACCGTATAACATTTTGGTCATATTTTATAACTTGAAAGTTGCTTCTTTTCTACATAAATAACTTTGTCCTAATCAATCGCCATTCCTGTGAGTGAAGCTAGCAGGGGCTTTTGTATAGTAATAATAATAATAATAACAACAGAAACAAAAGCAATAGTATAACTAACACTTTAGTATACAAATGAGAAACAACATGGACAAAAGTAAAGCTATTTAATAAACAAAACAAAAATATTGTTATTTAAAATCTATAAAACTTAACTAAACCTAAAGCTAAGCTCAATATTATTTACCGATAAAAACTCTAAAGAGTGTTAATAGCTTTAATAGCTATTAGCCCAGTAAATAAAGGCCGAAAATCGCCATTTGTAGAACAAATTAGGGGAAAGCTGAATTTTTTATATGTGATAGACCCTTATGAGACATGTATTTTCTCAAAAGTCCCCGCCTGTCCTCCTTGTGCTTTCCCCTCCACCCCCCAAGAAGTTTACAAATGCAGAGCTTCACAAGATTGCTTACAAGTTCGTTATTACTCATCGTAGCGAATTAATTTTTTGTACATATGTTCCTTGATCCATATTAAACATATTTTGTTCTTATAAAATTGTCGATAAAGTTAATATTAAAGGACCTATTAAACAACAAACACCAAAAAAAATTATTTATCAATGCATATACATTTACTTTATTTTTTTTAATTATTTAAAATACACAAAAATGTTTCAAATAAAACTTGTAGTATGCATCTTTAGCTTTAATATGATGTGGATAATTACTTGTTTAAATTTATTGCTTGCTCTTAGGACTTCGTCAAAGAGAGCGCTTGCACGTCGCTCCAGTTGTCAGACGCAGGTTTTTTAACCGCTTCGCATGGATATATTATGTACAATGGATGTTGCAATATAATTTTAGTAAATGTGTGAGCAAAAATACTGTTTGTATATAATGTATAGTAAGTATAGGTTTAGATTGTAAGTATATTAGGTAAGTTTTTTTATTACATTTACATAGGCCTGTATAATTTATGGGTTATTCCTTTAATTCAAATAATTTCAATAACAAATGTATTGGAAGTTTAATACTTGTATTTTAGCTATTTATAGTTTCGTTTGTACTTAGTATGCTTTTTCAAAAACAAAACACCTTGAATAAGTGAACACACAAATTTTATTTCGAATACCAGTTTTGGTTCGGGGAGGCTAACTATACTCTATTGAATGAAATAAATAGGGCTTTCCATATGGAACCGCCGGTTCCGGATTGGTTTAAACCGGCAAAAGATTGGATTTCCATGTGCAAAAGAAAATGATTAAAAAATATATGTTACATGGCAGCATCAGGATCTCTCACCCATCCCATATATGTACAAGTCTTAAGTAGGCTCAAGTACAAATAAGTAGGCTATTTATGTTACACTATAGTGAGATTCTAAATAATAAAACTATTCGCAATATTTATTTTAATTTTTATATGGATTTTGGATTTATATTAATATTTACTACTTGCAAATCAGTGTAATAACAAATTAAGTGATAATTTCTACAGCATGTTGATTACCGTATTTTCACGCTATCCGTAGGGCAACTTCCTTATGTAAAGCCATGCATATATAATGCGTAGAACTTCGAAAGTCTCGGAAGCTGAGAGACGATTCCGACATAAAAAAGTTTATTTCATGACTAACTAAACACTACCCGTTTACAAAGCTATCAGGAGAGTTAGTGTCTTTAGGCCCAGGTGTCATTTCAGACGAAAAAATTAACTGTGACAAAAATTGTGAAATTTTGAAACGGGATATGGAAAAAAATGAAAGGAAAGAAATTTGGAGAATTGAAGCTAAAAAGGAAAGATGGCCATGACCCAAGCAAGTCACAAGTCCGTACCTATTCGAACTAACGAAGTTGCTGTAAACCCTAACAACTTTTCAACCGGATCTTATGTTTCTGTGACAGCCCAAGTAAGTTGAATTTTTATTTTGGATACGAGTTAGCTTCACAGTCAACTCTTCTTCTTTGTTTGATGAAGTCTCACTACGCAAAGGATCAAAATAGTATTTCCTGAAAGTATTTACTGAGCGTATCACCAATGAATTACCTCAGGGGGATGATGTCAGCATAGACATTGATGGAGGCTTCCTTTTACATTGTGTTTCTTAGCCAAAGGAAGGAACTTGTGAAGACATAATCCAGAATTATTGCGCCCATGTTATTAATAGATATTAAAAAAATAACTGTAGTATTTTATGTATATCCTAAAGAATCCACAAACAAGGGAGAGGAACAGGTAAGAAACAAAACCTCATCAAGTGGCATAGACTTTGATAGAAACACTAAGTGCACGACAAAACAAGAGGAATTCCTTTCAAACAAGAGCAACAAAAAACAAATTATTACAAAAAACAGATGAACGGATTGTCGAAAGCAATTATAGTGGAGTCAGATACAGATCTGTCAGGGTTACTTGTGACCCTTGCACCACAGGATAAACCAATAATCTTTCAAAAGGTAGTTTATGGTAAAACATCAACAGTTATATACTACAACGTAAATCAACTTTTTGATTAACACAGCAGTATCTGGCAACATCTTTTATTTACTTATACAGTTACAGGATGTGACACAACTTCTTCTTTCTTTGGCTTGGGGAAAACAAAATCTGTTGATATTATCAAGACAAATATCTAAGCCAGAATTCAAGCAGAGTCTTTTTTTAATGCAAATTAATTATTGGAGAAGGTAGGAAAGTTCATTCTAGATTAGTACGGGACCAGCAAATATTCAAATTTGAATGAAGGCCATTATTTCAAGTTCATTTCTATTACCAGTAAATCACCGATTAAATCCAACATTGACGTAGTGAAATTACCTCCAACTTCAGAAGCAGCTCACCAACATCTATTATTGAGAGTTTATCTACAAGTTCAAGTTTGGATTGGCAACAACCTTCCTCTGGATTGGCTTACGAACTGGGGATGGAAGAACGAAAATGTAAAATGTAACGACGGAACAAAGAAGGCTCTAAGGCCTATTCCTAGCTCAAAGACTTTTGCTCTAGATTACCTTCTGTACCTATTGCAGTTGTAAGACGCCGTGTGGACACTACTGTAGATGCTTGAAATCAGGGTTAAGTAGTTCCGCTATGTGTGAAAACTGTAATGGCTTATCGTGTTATAACTCCCCTAAAATAGGTGAAGAAACAGAAGATTGATTTTAGATTTTAATCACCACGCAGTAGAAATTATCCCTTGATTTGTTATTACAGTGATTTGCAAGTTGTAAATATTAATATAATTCAAAAATCAATATAAAGATGAAATCTCGTTATAGTGTAACATAAACAGCCTACTTATTTGTACTTGAGCCTACTTAAGACTTGTACATATAGGGGTGGGTGGGAGGTCCGTGATGCTGTCATGTAATATATATTTTTTAATCCTTTTCTTTTGCACATGGAAATGTGACAGCTGCCGGTTTAAGTCAATCCGGAACCGGTGGTTCCATAGGTGGTGGATAACGGAAAGACCTATCCATTTTATTCAATAGAGTAGGGTTAGCCCCTCGAACCAAATAAAATTCGAAATGAAATTTGCGTGTTGACTTATTGAAGGTGTTTTGTTTTTGAAAAAGCATACTAAGTAAAAACGAAACTGTAAATAGCTAATACAAGTATTAAGCTTCTAATACATTTGTTATTGAAATTATTTGAATTAAAGGAATAACCAATAAATTATACAGGCCTATGTAAATGTAATAAAAAAACTTACCTAATATACTTACAATCTAAACCTAAACTTACTATACATTATATACAAACAGTATTTTTGCTCCCACATTTACTAAAATTATATTGCAACATCCATTGTACATAATATATCCATGCGAAGTGATTAAACAACCTGCGTCTGACAACTGGAGCGGCGTGTAAGAGCTCTCTTTGACGAAGTCCCAAGAGCAATCGATAAATTTAAACAAGTAATTATCCACATCATAATAAAGCTAAAGATACATACTACAAGTTGTATTTGAAACATTTTTGTGTATTTTAAATAATTAAAAAGATATAGTTAATAAAGTAAATTTATATGCCTTGAGAAATAATTTGTTTTGGTGTTTGTTGTTTAATAGGTCCTTTAATATTAATTTTATCGACAAATTTATAAGAACAAGATATGTTTAATATGAATCAAGGAACAAATGTAAAAACAATTAATTCGTTACGATGAGTATTAACGAACTTGTAAGCAATCTTGTGAAGCTCTGCATTTGTTAACTTCAAAGGGGGGTGGAGGGGTAGCACAAGGGGTAGAGGAGGGGACTTTTGAGAAAATACATGTCTCATAAGGGTCTATCACATATAAAAAATTCAGCTTTCCCCTAATTGGTTGCGACAAAAAACCTTTATTTACTGGGCTATATCTTTATCTTTAAGAGTTTAAAACTTTAAAACAAAACAAACATAACATACAAGAGCTGAGGTTAACTTTATAAATTGACATTTTGCACAAAAAAGTTGGCAACACTAAAACATCCTATCCTTAGACGAAGCACTCACAACAGGGTCGTCTATTCCTTTCTAACAGTTACATAAACAGTTTAAAATTTCTTCCATTATAATACGTTTTCTCTTGTTAAGATATCTGATTAGGCCTATAACAGTTTGCAAACGCTACATTGTTATACAATTATGGTTTGAAAGTTGTATTGTTATAATGGAATTAGAAGTTGTGGTTGTAATGTACTTGTTAAGTTGTGGAGCGGTTGAATGGCTCCCTCAGCGGCACTTTGTGTTATCGTGGAGACGACACATGATTAAACTTCTACCCCCTCCACCCCATTCCGTCTAACTTTACACACGAATCAAAAGCAATAACTTTCTTCTCCCAGAGTAACAACTAGGTAGTATAGGAGGCAATCGTTTGATAGGGGTAATTGTGAGAAATTATATCCGTGGTAGGAATTCCATTTTAGGTGGTTGGTTATTATTTATTGGTAATTCGGCGTTTGAACAGTTTGAACAAATATTGTTTAAACATTTTACAATTAATATAAATTAAAAATTTTAATCGTAATAAGTTTTTTGTTGTAAACTGTTGTTAGACACATTGTCGCTTTTGACATTGACGTTCGGCTACGGAAGTGCCTACTGCCAGTACCTCCGAGTGGTGCAGCATGGTAACGGATGTCCTTGCGGGATCTGTTGGCCATTGCATACGGCCGATACTGGAGATGCTAAACCCTCAGGGTAGTCCGGCCTGCCAAGTTGCTAATTCCCTTAATTTAATTGGACCTGAAAATTATACGAAAAGAGGTGCTGCAGAGCACAGTGGTGCCTCCTCTGGAATTTCGGACACTACCCCAATGGATCCAACTAACACTGGCATTAGAAACACACAGCCAATGCAACTCGATCTTCCAGCCGTCCAGGTGAATCGTGGTCAAGATTTTATACAAAATCTCTCTTGGCTCTCTCTATGTTATATATCTTTAGACAGTAGAATTTCAAAAATGCTTCAGTAAATTTACATTTCAGGCAAAGTGTTTTTTTTTATAAATAATAAAGAGATTCCATTTTATGTGTTAGTTTTTAAACATAAAAGAAAATAACGTTTTTTAAACTTGAAACCGTATTAGTATTTGCAAAGAGTTCCAGAGAAGTAACTTCAGATAACCCTCCACCGTCGATTAGATCTTAAAAAAGCCAATCAGACCAATGCTGTGATGCAAGACAGGACGTTTGTTGTGACATAAGGTTGAGTCAGCGACGTTCTTTTAGATGAAGCCATTACTTGATACAAGAAACTTTATCTGCATTACACCTAAAAAAAGGTTAGATATTTGTTTTATGCCCTGATACCAGGTGTTCCAAAAGTTTGGGGCCCCTTCCGTAACTTTAAGACGACGGAAAGTAGAAAGACGAAAATTGGGAATGTCTTTGGACGATTAGTAACTACTTTACAAACTTTCAAGACCACCAGAGGGATCCTATGAGGGCAACTCAAAATTTTTAAATGTAAATATACGTTCTGTGACACATAATTAATTGTATGTCACAAACATTTTGATACCAAGCAAAGTAAGGTACCCTATACGAAAAGGCGACCTTAAAACATTATTTAAAAAAATACTGCACCCCTAGCGCAATTTGTTATAATAGTTTAAGATAGAAAGTGATCTTGTCTTTAAAGAAGTAGGAAGGGGACTTTGAAATGTCTTTCGATTAATAGTTCCCATTTTTACAAGTGTTCAACGCCAACCCTTTCCCTCCAATGCGGAAAATAACTTGTTTTGTTTAGTCGGAACATTCATTATATTGATAACATAACCGCCATGATATGTCACAATCCGTATGTCTACATTTAAAAATGTTGAGTTCCCCCCCCCCCCCCAGGGCCTTTCCAGGGGAAGGGGGAGTGGGTTTGAAAGTTTGTAAAAGTCAAAATCATCTAAAGTCATTCAAATATTTTCATATTTCTACTTTCCGTTGTTTAAAAAGTTACGAAAGAGGTTTAATACTTTTGAAACACCTGGTACATACAGCCACATACAATGTTAGAAAATATACAATAAAATAACAAACCATAATATAAATAAAACTTTACTTTTAACACCCAACACAAAATAGCTACCATAGGGGAATCAAATATTTTGCAACCTCTGAGAGTTCACTTATAAAAAGAGTAAAAAATGGTTACCTATGGTAGGAGTTAAGTATAGAAATATAATAAAGGTAGAAAAAATAGCGTAAAAGAAAAAATTCAAGAAAAATTAATAAACGAGAACTTTAAAAATCATATTAAACTAGTAAAACTGTTTAACAACAATTAGATTATAAAAAAAATCTCTCTATATATTTTATGTATTTAAATTTTAATTGCACATTTCACATTCATACTCTCTTCTACACACAAACTCAAAACTATTTCCTGTCTCTCTCTTTCACTCACACGACAATGTTACATCACATCCAGTAAGCTCTCCCCATCGTCCTTGCTCAATAGGATCCTTGCTATCCTTTAGGAATATCCTTGAGGATCAAATATTTGTTTAATTCAATTTTGTTTATTTTTGGAAGGTTGTTATAGGTGAAATTATAGAGAAGAAATTAAAATACATTGTTAATCTAGCTTTGGGTACATTTGATTTGATTTCGAATCTTAAAAAAATAATACATTTTATTGTAAAAAAACTGAAGAAACTTGAATCCTAATGTAAAATATATTCACGACTTTGCAAATAAACAAATTTCAAAACAAAAGTACAAAACAAAGGTGGCACAAGTCCTGTTTTATTTACTATAAATCGTATGAACCTCTTCTGTATTACCATAAAAGGCCTAAAATGTTTGCGTAACTGTTTTTGGGCCTAAGACTATTCACATTTATCATTATTAGAAAGTACATACATTTCATACAGCCACAATTTTATTTTTGTTGGCCAATTTTTATCTCAATAAATGATGATACAAAATTAAGCTTAAATTTTGTATAAAGTTTTGTAGCTTAGAGGACGAACTACATCTATAGGTCTATATATAAAACAAAGTCGGGTTTGTAAGACCACTTACAACTCAAGAACGGCTGAATAAATTTGTATAATCTTTGATTTTTTGGATTGTTCTCCGCTCCGAATAGCTGAGTATATATTAAAATATAGGGAAAAACACAAATAAAACTACACACGAAATAATTTTAGGTTAGGTCTAGACTGATGACCTAACACAGCCATGATATTTGAATGTATTTACATTAATTATCATAGCAATCAATAAAATAAAATAACAGATACAACAGTTGATTCAAATATATAATCTCTATATATATATAATGCAATGACCTGACTGACGATCAACACAGAGCCGATTATATTAAAGCTAGAGACTTGAAATTTGATAGGTACACCCGTCCAATAATGTAGAGGCGCACTAAGGGTAGGAATTTAAAGGGTAGAAAATGCGAAAATTCATCACTCCCATAATCAGCCCTATAACAGATGAAACAGCTCATTCACATCAAATACTTAGCAACACAATTCTAGGTGTGGCCTATTTATATTAAACCAAAATAACGTTTTTTTAATACATTTACATTCATTACTGTTGTGAATGTTGTAAATGTTTGTAACCAATGTTTCCATTCCTTAGATGCATTTGGTGAATTAGGAGTAGAACTGAATCTCTCAGGTTGAAGTATTTTATTCATTTTATTATTAATACAATTTTATGTATAATGTTATTGTTATTTGTAATATTTGAATTTAAAATTATGTTGTATAAATTTTAGTGGAATAAACTAAATCTTTTATGTAACTATGGATTTATACAACATAATTCTCTTACAGAATTAAATGTTACCATTCAAAACCAAAGATATAAAACATATGACACAACAATATTAGAACAGCTGATTCTATATAAACTAAATCTGTAATATGTCATATAGTTCACCACATTCCATTTAAATGGCTGCTGTATCTTCTCTGAGTCAAAACGGTCTGCCCATAGCATTCTTTAGGCTTTAAGATATTCAGGGACTTTTCTTGTTCTTGAAGATCTCCTGAGTTCTTTATCTTCCTGAGTGTCACTTGTTGCTTCAGTATTTTGGGAAACTGATTGATCAGTAGAAATGTGATAGTTACCGGTACTATTGGAAATTATCATTTGTTGTTCAGAATCAATATTATATAGTTCAGAAATCAAATTTATATCACCTCTTGGGGCTAGTTGATTTAGCTTCTCTCCCATCAGCATGACGTATAAGGGCATAATGAGGGTTAGCTTCTACTAGTTCAGCTTCATCAACTAGTGGTTCATATTTACTCATCCTTTCATTACGTTTCACCATGACTGGACCCGGTTGTAGTAACCATGCTGGAAATGTAGTACCGATTGAAGAACGGCGTGGATGTGTGAAAATCCGTTCATGGGAAGTATAGTTTATTGCAGTACATAATATAGAACGTATTGAAAGTAGAGCTTCTGGTAGAGCTTCCCATTGATTCTGATTGAAACCTTTTGATTTTAATGACAGTGAGATGGTTTTCCATATTATTCCATTTAAACGCTCTATTTGTCCATTGCCGGCAGGGTTATATGAACTAGTCAAACTGGTTGCTACTCCCTTTTGATGAAGGTAGCTCGTCAACTCGGCAGATAAAAAAGATCTTCCCCCCTGTCAGAATGTATATAACAAGGTGTACCGAATATAGAGAATAGATTATCTAGACATCTTATTATCGTACTTGATGTCATATCTTTGCAAGGATATGAAAAAGGAAAACCTTCATACTCATATGAATACTCATCAACTATGTTAAAAAGGTACCAGTTTTGACTTGATGATGGTAATGGTTCTTTGAAGCCAATGCTAAGTCGTTCAAAAGGGGAAGTTGGTTTAATTAATGTATTTTTAGTCTTAAGGAAACGTGGTTTAACCTCTGCACAAATTGGACACAAAGAGGTCATCTTCTTTATTTCTTCTAGAGAATATGGCAAATTTTTGTTTTTTACCCAATAATTCTCATGCGAGTTATCCCAGGGTGACAGAGTGGCTGATGCAAACTCATAGAGTTTCTTATCTGAAAAAAGTAATACTGCAGACCCGTGAAAGCGTATGTGCTGTTATACCGGGTCTCCCATAAAGGTCCCCCTCTTTAATTTTTGAACGACTGTACATTTTCAAACAATCTTTGGTAAATGTTACTAACATAAGTCAAGGCACTTTTATATGTGGTTTCGGGTTTCAACCCTCACCTCTAATAGGGGTTGCTGGGGGTAGTTTTTTATTTTCAAATAGCAACCCCTAGCAAGTTGCATATCATTTTAGGGTAAAAAAAGAAAATGAATGCCGCAAACTAGACCTCTCTATGACTTCTTAAACTAAAGTTATGGTAAAAAATGTATCACCGTAATTAGATTGTTGAGCTATCCCCCACTAAAAATAACAACAAACTCTAAAATTTAACAACTAAGCTCTAGAGTGACTATTGTCAGGAAACATTTTCAGTGTCCTTAGCTTAAGTCGTACAGTGTTATTTTTAGTGGGGGATAGTTCAACAATCTAATTACGGTGATACATTTTTTACCATAACTTCAGATTAAGAAGTCATATAGACGTTTGCGGCATTCATTTTCTTTTTTTAACCTCTTTAAAATGATACGCAACTTGCTATGGGGTTGCTATTTGAAAATAAAAAACTACAGCCAGTAACCCCTATTTAGGGGTGAGGGTTGAAACCATAAACCACATAAAAAAGTACTTTGACTTATGTTAGTAACATTTACCAAAGATTGTTTGAAAATTTACAGTCCTTCAAAAATTAAAGAGGGGGTGACCTTTATGGGACACCCGGTATTGTCTTTTTCTGGGCGATATAGAATATCAAAATAGTAAGGACACAGTTCCAAACGCCAGCGCATGATTTTGTCATTTCTTATTCTGCTAGGATGTTTAAGGTCGAAAATAAATGACAATGCCTTTTGATCTGTTATTAATTGAAAGTGATTCCCTATCAAAAAATGTCTCCATTTCTTCACTGATTCAACAATAGCTTGAGCTTCTTTTTTAACTGTTGAGTGACGATTTTCACAATCAGATAATTTTCTTGAAAATAATATTATGGTTAGACCGTTTTGACTCAGAGAAGCTGCAATAGCCACACCAGACCCATCTGTTTCTACAGTCCATATTACTTTGCTTTTAACAGTGGCCAAAAATGAAATAGAAATATCTTGCTTTAAGAGATGAAAATCATTTGCTGTAAGAGATGAAGGAGGAATGGGAAATTGCTTACAATGAATTAGGTTATATGTATCTTTTCTGAAAATTTAGGAACCCACTTTGAGTAATGAGAAAATAAACCTAGGACACGTTTCAAAGAGGCAGCGTTTTAAGGCAGAGAGAGATTAAAAATAAGCTTCAGTCTTTCAGGATAAGGACGCATTGTTTTCTAGCTTATTAGATAACCCAGTATAGAAATTTATTTTTGAGTAAATTTATATTTAATTTATCTAAATTAATTGTTAAGTTATATTTCTTAAATACTTTCAAAAATGCACTCAAGTTTTCATCATGATCCTGTTTACCATTCCCGGCAATTGTTAAATCATCCAAATACGAAAAAAGACCTTTCAGTTTTGCATCCAAGATGTTTTATTCATTGTTTTCTGAAAAGCTGATACTCCATTAGTCACTCCAAATGGAATTCACCTAAATTGAAACAACTTTCCATCAGCTTCAAAGGTTGTGTAAGGCCTTGTGATTGGTATCTGATGATAAGCACTCTTTAAGTCAATAGTGCTGAATATGTCATACTGAGCAAGTTTAGTGACCATTGATTCGATCTTAGGTAGGTACTCATTATTATTTATGTAGGAATTAGGCAATATTTTTTTTCATGAGATAACATAATAATCTGTCTATCAGTGTGGAAGAATGATTGGATGAGAATATAACTTTCTAAATTTGTTGTATTAAAATTTAATTTTAAGCGAAAAAGCTTAGATTTTTCTAAGTGACAATAAATCCTATAGAGCTTTATTGTTGTCAAATTTATGTTTATTTTATATTTGTTTAACATGTAATATTTTTTTTTTGATTGGGGTGATTAATTATTTGTTCTAACTTTTTTTTATTCATTTATATATTGTTTTGTTTGTCTGATATTTTACATTTTACTTTCTCACTATACTATAGTATAGAGAAAGTATAGTGATCGCAAAAAAAATCGATGTTGAGATTTTTGTGGAAATATCCGTTTTGGGACCCCCTGAGTCCAAAAAAGTGGTTTTTACAAAATGTCTGTCTGTATGTCTGTATGTCTGTATGTATGTCTGTATGTCTGTATGTATGTATGTATACAAAGCTAGAGAGAAAACTATTCGATCAATTTCAACCAAATTTGCACAAGACATGTCCAGTGCGCCTGTATAGATGCACGAAAAAGGGTTTTGAACAATTTTGAAAAACAACCCCCTTTTTGGTAAAAAAACCCCCAAAAAATCAGTTATTTATTTTAATAATAAAACGGCTCTAACGATTTTGATAAAATTTGGCTTATTTGTAGCCTTTAATGTGCCCTACCATATACAAAAACCCGCATCTTTCTAAAAATTCTCGTTTAGCTAATAATAATAACTGATTTTGGGGGGTTTTTGGCCATAAAGGGGGTTGTTTTTCAAAATTTTCAAAACCTTTTTACCTGCATCTATAAAGACCTAATTGACGTGTTTGGTGCAAATTTGTTTGAAATCGATCTAATAGTTTTCTCTCTAGCTAATAACAATAATATTTATTAGTTAATCGCCTACTTTAATAAAAGTATACAAAGCTAGAGAGAAAACTATTCCATCGATTTCAACCAAATTTGCACCAGACATGTCCAGTAGGCCTGTATAGATGCACGAAAAAAGGTTTTGAAAATTTTTGAAAAACAACCCCCTTTTTGGCCAAAAAACCCCGCAAAAATCAGTTATTATTTTTTTATAAAAAAACGGCTCTAACGATTTTGATAAAATTTAGCTTATTTGTAGCCTTTAATGTGCCCTACCATATACAAAAACCCGTATCTTTCTAAAAATTCTCGTTTAGCTAATAATAATAATAATAATAACTGATTTTGGGGGGTTTTTTGGCCATAAAGCGGGTTGTTTTAAAAAAATTTCAAAACCTTTTTACGTGCATCTATAAGACCTAATTGACGTGCTTGGTGCAAATTTTTTCGAAATCGATCAAATAGTTTTCTCTCTAGATAATAATAATAATAATATTTATTAGTTAATCTCCAACTTTAATAAAAAAACTCTCCTACTCCACCCTACAAGTCACAGTGAATCTGTTTAGTAATTTAAATGTGTTAGTGAGAAAGTATGTGCCAGTTCCTGGCACCGATTTTTTGATTATAAGAATAAGTTACCTTAGAGATAACAGCTTATTTTTGGAGAGTTCAAATCGATAAAATAGTTGTGATCTCGATGTTGGATTAAGATTGGAAAAAGGAGTAGTTTTTTTAGTTCTAGGTCTTTTAAATTTTTTAATTCTTACATGATCTTAGTTCAGACCGGCGTGAATCAAGTTAGTTTCTTTAGATTTGTTTTTATTTAGTACGATAGTACCAATTTAATATTTTTTTTTAATTCGATTAATTGTATTGTTTTGACAGAAACTACTTGCATTGTACTTAGAATTTAACTATATAGGTTTTACTATCTCAGTATATGAATTTTATTAAAGTCTTAATTTTAAATATTTTGGTTACAATAGCAGTTGGTTTTTAATTTTAGTTGAGCGTAAAATTCTTGGCCACCTAATTTAAAATTATCTAAATCGTTTAAAATGTTCGATGATAAATATCTTTAATTTAACGAAAATTCACAACACAGTTGTATTTTAATAGAATAAATGATTTATTATTTCTGTATTTCTGTAGGCCAAATGATACTCGAGTTAAGGTAAATACTAAGAGTTCAGAAATTTTTCCTTGGTACATGTCTTTAACACACACAATGAGCTTAGAACTAAAAGTAAAATTTTGTTCGTAACTCTGCTATCCTTTACGGAAGTGTGTCTTAAGGTATAGGCTCTTGTCGCAGGATTCTCGAGGATCACCTGGTGCAAGCTGTAATTTTCCGTTACGAGTTATTTCTTAAAACAATGAATTCATTAAATCCCCTTTGGTGGTTCAACAAAAGTTTATGCTACTTGAAATATATATTTATGGTGTACCGTTAAAAGCATTTCTTCATCTTTCATAAAGCAAAAGTTTTGGGAACAGGTGACGCGAACTGCACCTGCTGCTCGCCAAACATCGCAAATCTTAGGTTATTCTTGTGTTTCTGGATTGTTTCGCTCTTGATAGAAGAAAAACAAAAGTTGAAAAGAATTATGGCAGTTGGCTATAAAGTAATCAAGTTTAGAATATACCAAAAAGTTCTCTTAATAAGAATATCTCAGCTAAGTAGTTTGATTATTCTGTTAATTAATTTCATTGTAACCTATTTTATACGGTTTTAATAATTAATTTATTATTGACAATACTAAAATTTAAACTTGACCTTTTCAATGTAACGGTGTCCAATGATTATTAATTAAAGTAGTATACTCTATTTACCATGTTAGCATTTAAATAATCTAACAACACCTACATCTCAAACAAATTATAATAATAATACAATTTCAGAAAACGTGTTAAATATTTTTCATTTCACTAATTTAGATTTACCAATTGTTTCTTTGTAGTACGCAGGGTGTCTAGGCCACCATAGTTATGTTGTAAATTATAAATCTGATAACAAACTTTAAATAGAGAACCTTTCCTTGTTGTTTTGAGAAATTAGAAAATATGTAGTTAAAATATTTGTGAATGGTCGCCATTTTACAATATGGGTCAGCTTTCGAATTTCGTATAGAAAATTCTGTATGTTATGATCTTGGATTTTACAAGTTATTTAAGACTTTTTTTCTTCTTGGTATCTTTTTGATACAACTAACCGTTTAAAAGTTAGAGGGTAATAAAGTTTTTAAAACGCCCTAACTAATCGGGCGTTGAACCAATGAAAACGCTCTTAACACTAACAAAACATTGTTTAGACAATCAAATAACTTTTTAATTAACAAATAAGATTTTTATTTTTTTATTTTTTAAACAGAGGAATTAATTAAAATATGTTACGGGCACCAACTTTATTTTTCAAGATTTGAACATTTATAGTTTTGTCACTTAGTTCCTCTGTATTATGGGTTTAAAAAAATTAATAAAAAGTAAGCATAATTTAGAGAAAGGGAGAAAAAAGTAATAAATAAAGAGGAGAGGACCCTAAAATGTTGATAAATGATTCTGAAAACGTAAATTACACAGAATATTATATTCAGGATATCTAAAATCAATTTAAAAGATATATGAAAATAAAAAGCATTAAAATACTCCCTAACGTTGTGCCTAAAATTAAGCATCAAGGATTATTAATTTTGTTCCAAACACTATACATTAATTCGACATGTACTAATACATATTTTTACTCCACAAACTACGAAAACAAGCGGATTAATATATAAATGAAACAAATTTCATTCCATCGGTGGGCTATTCTAATTGGCCCTACGGGTCTAATATGGCACCATCTGGGACTGTGTTAATAATGCCTTGTCCAGTAACAGCTGGTGCGACACTGGCGCTGTCCACCGCACGACATAGTAATTAATATTCTTCAACTAGTTACCATTCAGTTGTGCCAATATCATAACAACAATTGTACCCCTACAAGTATTAATTAAATTTGTTTATCCCAGCTAAATACAGAAGGCCGCTCATTGCAATGCATTCAGTGTTTGCCATTTGTGACGATATCCGTGCATAACTAATGTCCGAGGAGAAATGTAGATTAATACATCGAGGGAGAGAAGCGGGGCGAGAAGCGGGGCGAGATTTTATCAACGATCGACGAACTATTTGATAGTTGAACATATTTTGCTGATAAATCAACTTTTACAATAGTAGTGATGGCTATCGTATCCGGTGCACTTGCACATTAATTACTTGTCCTAGAAAATCGTTAACCGGTAAAACGAATAGCTGCAGTTCAATTGTAAATGTAGAATAGTCTTTATTTCGAGGGAACCATCAGGTACTCTCTTACACTTAACCCATATACAAATATTCAGAGATATATTTGAACAGTTTTTTGAACTTTACAAGATAAAATTGAAACCTACTACTAATTTAAACCTATTGATTGAGTAAAAGAATAAAATACTTATAAACAAAATTCACGCGCACATTCGTACATCATAAAATAAAATATAAATAAGCAAATTACAAATTTATTTTCTTGTACTTTTTGTACTTACATCCGAGTCAAACACAAACCTATTTGCTGAGTAGGTCAGCACTCTAGTTTGAAGGACAACATGCAATGTAGTTAAAATATGAAAAGATCTAAATGCAAAGCTTTAAAAATTTAATTGTTTGTGTCGTGATTTAGTTTAACATTATAATCACGTTTTAAATAAAAAATAAATCGAATACAATAATGTTGAACACGTTGGAGTTTATTAGCCAATTGCACAGTCATGTCACTGACTACAGTGTCACAGTAGATAAAATATGGCATAATTAATGATTTTACTAAGATCACTCTAATATGAAACGGGAACTCTTCATTATGTTTTTTAAGAGTGAATCCCCGCAAATACTTTATTGCATGTCTCAGTTACATATTCAGTAAAGTTTAATCTGCCATTGGTGGGCAGTTTTATAAAACACAGCAAAAGTGGAAAAGGACAAAAAAGGTTAAACAAAGTTATTAGTAAATCAAACAAGAGCACTGTTTACAAACAGAAATGTAGGATAAATTTGATTCTTGCATGTTGTACGTCTTTCAACAAACTTACGCTTCGGATAAAGTTAAATGCAGGCGGCAATACTTCTTAACAGGTAATCGAGGCTTCGTTCGCGATAACAACAATAAATGAATTAAATAATTATCGAATAGATATTGAGCTTTGTATCCAATATCAGATCAAATCACACCCGCAGTGTGATTTGCATTCAAATCGTTAAATGATTTTCCATCGATCAATGTTTACGGACATTATCAGCTGTTCGTCAGCTAAAAATTATGTTCTGCATCAATTTGTCGTTCATAAAAATGTGCAGGCTACATTAAAGAGACATAAGCAGGCATTTAAAAAATGGATTCTTTTAAAAAAATTGTAAATTATTTATGTATTAGTTCAAAAATTACAAAATTTTAAAAAATACTTGGAAGATTTTATAACTTATAGTACTTACACGTTTTTATCAATTATTAGGTTAAATAATTTAATTTAATACTATGAACCGATATACGATTGCATTCAGTATTTTCAAGAGTTATATTTGAACTAAACTAATTAGCATTTAAGTAGTAAAATATGTAGTAAACTGAATAATATTTTCATAATGCGTTAAATAAGCATAATAATTAAATTTTAAAAAATGATATATTTAACATTGAGTTTTTCTTAAAAGTTGGAAATACTGATAATTAAAAAAACCCTCTGTATTCAAAGAAGAAATAATGTATAACTAAGTGAATTCCAACCATAATGAATATATTCAGAAATAAAAAACTAAATACAGATGTAAAACAACTCTTTTAAAAATATAAACATATGCAATTTGTAAAAAATATGAAAACATTGGGTAAAAAAATCTTTGTATACCAAAGGTCGAGGAAATCCTTATAGCCTGTAACGAGGACATATTTACAAATATACAATTTTCGAAAAACTTGCTGAAAATTAATCTTACGGAAACTTTCAAAGTCCAACAGACTCATTGGTAAAAAAAACCTTGAATATACAATTTTAAGGAAATCCTTAGAGCCGTTTTCGAGAAAATATACAATTTTTAGTCCTTTAAAAATAAAAGATAAAGGCCTATATCGTTTTTGGTGGAAGTATTTTTTTAACACATTGTTCAAGCAGGGCCGTTGTTTTGCCAATCAGAAACGTTCTACTTATTTTAACGCATTGTTTAAACACATTCGATGGTTCTACTTTTTCTATGTAACATTTATGAAATATATTTACCGAATTTGAGCTCTCTAGGAATGAGTTTTTATTATTTTAGGAATTAGTATTCACGTTTTCATCCCTTTAAACGTAAATAATCAAATTGCTATTGCTCTAAAATACGTAACAATTAATCAACATCTGAGCTCTCCATTCTCATGGTAATTAAAGTGTAACGTTATAGGGTAGTTACTATATTTAACCCTTAAAAAAAATAGAAATAATTGTATGGCATTAGTTCCCTTTTGTGCCAAATTTGGTAATGATTCGTCAACGGTAGGGCCATGCATAGCTAAACACATACACATTCGAACATAGGTACATAACTTTACAGATACTTTTTTCTTTATATATATTATCAATATATAGATATTTTATGTTCCTTAAAAGTGACAAGTTCAATCATATTTGATCACTATACCTTGTAGCTGTTGTATTCACTGATTATTCACGCACTGTGTTGATTCATTCATTTGGTGATATATTAATATCGATCACCATATTAATATGGTCAGTACCTAACTCAGCACTACCTAGAGCTAGAATGAAAGTAAACAATATTTTTCATACAAATTTGGATTTGATATTTTTTTTATACATTAAATACTTCTAAACTACGAAGCACTTGATTTATAGGTCTTCATTGGAAAGCCCTGATTCATTTTTTAAAATTTACAACTTACTTAGAGAACTAACATTTTACGTTACCTGTTACTTTAAAAACTATATTTTTTACAAACTTACAGATAGGCTGTGTTTATAAGCATTATCCTACTGTATAATGTATTCTAAATACTTAAGGGTCGGCTATAGCTGTCGGCCATGTTGGCTGACACTCCATAAGACCAATGTTAAATTAAAATCCAAATTTTTCCTTTATTTTTGATCGCAAAATTATAAACGATATGTCATTTTAAAGCTATGGTCAATATGCATGCAAATGGCTTTTTAAAAATTAAGAAAAATATTTTGTTTAATATTTATTAACAATTTAAAACATTGATTTTTAATATTTTTTTATGTTGTCACTATTAATTATAGCGAAAAACTACCAAGCCATTCGCCTGAAGAATTTCGTCCCCAAGATTTTTGTATTTTTTAAAAAACGCTATTTGAACAATTGCGGGTTTTAAATGGATTTAGGCTGAGCAATGTCCGTATAACCTACCGCCGCTATAGGGTGATTTTAAATATTTTTTACGTTGTAACTATTAATTATAGGAAAAAATTACCAAGCCATTCGGATGAAGAATTTTGTCCCCAAGAGTTTGGTATTTTTTTAAAAACGCTATTTGAATAATTGCGGGTTTTAAATGGATTTAGGATGATCAATGTCCGCGTAACCTACCGCCGCTATAGAGAGTCGAAGGTAGCTTTCTGTTTTACTAGAAACGACCCTTAAGTACAAACTAAACTAAACAGTATTTTTTCTTTCATGTTCCCATCAATTATTTATGTTTCGGTTGTTTACATGGATTTAAAATACGGAATACAGCAGCACTTTTGTGATATTATGAATCTGAGATAAATAATTTAATCATGTTTAAGTCTATCGTTCTTAGAGAATAGTCCAATAATATGGTTGAGATTCTGCCAAGCTTCGAGTGCTTATAATGCAGGCGTCGCTATGCAATATAGGTACAGTATCACATTTTGCCTCGAGGTATAAATTAAGGGTCGGCTCTAGCTGTCAGCCATGTAGGCTGACACTCCATAAGACCAATGTTAAATTAAAATTTTATTTTTCCTTTATTTTTTATCGGATAATTATGAACGATATGTCATTTTAAAGCTATGGCCAATATGCATGCAAATGGCTTTTCCAAAACTAAAAAAACATTTTTTTTTTTATATTTATTAACAATTTAAAACATTGATTTTTAATATTTATTTATGTTGTCACTATTAATTATAGCGAAAAACTACCAAGCCATTCGCATGAAGAATTTCGTCCCCAAGAGTTTGGTATTTTTTTTAAAACGCTATTTGAACAATTGCGGGTTTTAAATGGATTTATGCTGAGCAATGTCAGTGTAACCTACCGCCGCTATAGGACGATATTAAATATTTGTTTACGTTGTAACTATCAATTATAGGAAAAAATTACCAAGCCATTCGGATGAAGAATTTTGTCACCAAGAGTTTGGTATTTTAAAAAAAAACGCTATTTGAACAATTGCGGGTTTTAAATGGATTTAGGTTGAGCAATGTCCGCATAACCTACCGCCGCTACGCTGGAGTCGCAGGTTGCTTTCTGTTTTATTAGAGCCGACCCTTAATGCCAATCCAGATCTCAAGTAAAATCTACTACTTTTGAGACATAAGTTTTCCCTGCTTATGAATTCAATTTGAGGGTTAGTTCCTCAACAGCCTTTCGTAAAACGGATTTTCTCTTGTACCTTAACTTGCAAATAACGTTCAACATACTTCAATTTTATGAAAAAAGCTTCCCTATAATTTGCATTAGAAAAATAATTTTAACTAGTCAAATAATTAATTCGCGATCCAAACTTTGTAGGCGTTCTTAGCTAACACACGTAAACACAGCCCTGTTAAACCAATGTGTTAAACAGTCACTTTGTAGGCGTTCTTAGCTAACACACGTAAACACAGCCCTGATAAACCAATGTGTTAAACAGTCACTTTGAGGAAGCCTTGTAATTTAATAAGTAATTTCAGACCAGCTGAATTTTAGGATAAACTATTGTTCTCGTGTAACTCGTAAAATATACAAGCCATTTCAGACCATTTCAAATTTTATGACCTTAAATGATTTTCTAAATAATACTAATTCTAGTCAGTTGTATTGCGGGGGACTATAGATTATAATATGTCAGTTTATGATGTAATCTATCAACTTGACTTTTAAATTAATTTCAATTGTGAAAACAACAATAAGCTGTCATCTTATCGGGGATGTCAGCATGTCTTTGAATTAAAAAGAAAAAGGATTGAGTGTTCATTAAATCTGAGCGTCGAACAAGCATACTATGTTCCAACTCGCAACCTTTATTCCTAAACACATTCAGCTGACGAAAAATAAACAGAAAATCATAATGCATATTTTTTGAATGTAGGCCTATTGTTTAATGAAACAACGATTTTATCATACTGCATTATAAACTAATTTAATTACATCCGTAAAGTGACTCTTTATTTTGTAGTCATTCACTACTTGCTCAAAAAGTCAAAAGTATTTTAATGTACTAGGACGAAAAGTATTGTACTTAAACAATGGATTGCGGAACCTTAAAAACAACAGCTGTAACTTCAAAAGTTTCTGCTTTTTCCAACTAATAGTAGAACTGCAGTTAAATCGCGTTTAAAATCTACGGACAAATTAATAATGTAATTTAATTAATTAAGTGTTTCAATGAGTGCAGAATGATAAAATCTATGGATTAAAACTTGTATCCAAAGTGCTTGTTGATGCTTGATCACTCACATAAAATACATCCACTTTAGGTAAGTGATTAAATATAGTATTTTTAAGTTTGTGTTTATTTTATATTAGCCTATTTTACATAATTTTCTGAAAAAATTAAATTTTCTAAAGATTTGTTAAAAAAGTTTACATGTTTGTTAACCAGTTAATAAATTGAATTCACTTCAGAAATAAAGAAAATAGTTTTTTCGAGACGCATTTTGTGTATAAAATCTATTAAATTAAAAACCGTAACTAACGACATAGAAATTTTAGTACGACTTTATATTTTACTGGGTTGCTGAAACCTGAACCATATATTTCAACAGCTGTAACTAGCTTTCGAAACGTTTCCAGACTCTTTTTTATGTGAACTTTTTTCATAAGTCCTGAAAAATTCTCTGTTTTTAGTTAAACACCCTTTGTGTATATTTTAAGGAAAACATAGTTGCTATAGTCATGGCAGCAATGAACATGTGCACAAATACTTTTAAAAATAAATCTGTATAAAACAATTAAATTTTAAACAAAGATCTAATAAAACAAGTATTTTACAACTTTAATCGATTTATTGCACAATACTTTAAAAAGTAAAAAACATTCTATACAGAATTATTATTTATACAGACAAAATCGCAGACTATTTTTTATTCTACATAATGTCATTAATCATTTACATTCATAGTTCAGGCTAACATAAACCCTATTAATACAGGAAGGCCATCTTAATTAATAATCTGAAATTCTCTTCATATAAACTTTGTTGCTACCGGACGGGCGTTATCTTCGAAAGATTTGGTCTCACATCCAGCAACAGCTGAAACTTTAAATCTAATTTGGTTTATACATTGGGATCATTCAAAAAGTTCCTCAAACTTCCTTAACGCTTATAAAGAAGAACGATAGAAATGCAATTTTAACGAAGTATATTTTTTGTTGTACAGTATTTGAAATCCCTAAAGCAGGACTAATTTTCCTTTTTCTCAATCATACTGCAAACGAACACACACTGCAGCAAGATTTGTTTTAAGGAAAAGGCGGATTTCGTAGAAGAGTTAATACAATAAACACATTTAAATAGCAAATGGAGCCTAAAGGCCGATTAACGACAGATTATTAAACAGACATTTAAATAAAAATAAATAATCGGAAAACGACAAAACCAAAATAACTTTCGTTTTGACTGAATAAAAAAAGTCTTTTCGAAAATATTGACTAACACACTCAATAATGTAAACATATCCACGGCTTGTGTAACAAGACAGGCTGAAACCATCACGGGAGTATATAAAATAATGTAACCATATGCACGGCTTGTGTAACAAGACAGGCTGAAACCAACATGGGAGTATATAAAATAATGTAAACATATGCACGG
>JAGFPH010000075.1:892579-924523 GCA_018207615.1 Philaenus spumarius
GGATTTGCTTTGCCCAGGGGAGTGAGCCGTAAAGCTATCAGCCATGTGAAGAAGCAGGTTGACGGAGCAATCTAGTTAGTAATTAAATAATAACATTCTTGTACCTTTTAAATTAATAGTTAAAACATATGTAGTTCTATATAAACTTTCTAAAATATTGTATTGTGTGATAAATAAACGGTACCAGGAACTGGCACATACTTTCTCACAAACACATTTAAATTACTAATCAGATTCACTACTGTGACTTGTAGGGTGGAGTAGGAGTGTTTTTTTTTTTATTAAAGTTGGAGATTAACTAATAAATATTATTATTATTTTCTAGAGGGAAAACTATTCGATCGATTTCGAAAAAAATTGCACCAAACACGTCAATTAGGTCTTTATAGATGCACGTAAAAAGGTTTTGCAATTTTTTTTAAAACAACCTTCTTTATGGCCAAAAAACCCCCAAAAATCAGTTATTATTATTATTATTACTAGCTAAACGAGAATTTTTAGAAAGATGCGGGTTTTTGTATATGGTAGGGCACATTAAAGGCTACAAATAAGCCAAATTTTATCAAAATCGTTAGAGCCGTTTTTTTATAAAAAAATAATAACTGATTTTTTGGGGGTTTTTTGGCCAAAAAGGGGGTTGTTTTTCAAAATTGTTCAAAACCCTTTTTCGTGCATCTATACAGGCGTACTGGACATGTCTGGTGCAAATTTGGTTGACATCGATCGAATGGTTTTCTCTCTAGCTTTGTATACATACAGACATACATACAGACATACAGACATACATACAGACATACATACAGACATACAGACAAACATTTTGTAAAAACCACCTTTTTGGACTCAGAGGGTCCCACAACGGATATTTCCACAAAAATCTCAACATCGATTTTTTTTGCGATCACTATACTTTCTCTATACTATAGTATAGTGAGAAAGTAAAATTATTGTTATAAAACTGATCTAATATCAGTACAGTATTACAAATTTAGCTGAAAATCAGTTTAACCATACTGTACATCTCTTATGTGTATTAGGAAAAACAACCTATATTATGTTTGAAAATTATACTTTTATATCACTCAGCACTGAAAAGTATATTTATTGAAAAGAAATTTAAAACATTACCTTTCAATGATTTGCAGATTAATATTTATTTAAAAAAGGAAAAATGAAAATATTATATTTTCAGACCCGCATTAAATAGTTACCTAAGGAAATATTTGCTCGAGTGTGCGGGAGTTTCTAAACTCATCAATACGTCGAGTCTTGTTCCACACACATCAGAACAAATATTTGGCTTTGCAAATGAGTTTGCCCGGAGTAATTGGTTTGATCTATCTGCAAAGCAAAGATGTTTTTAGCGGTGTTATCCCTCAGTAGTGTAAATATACGACTTAACCCAGCTATTACACCAATCAAGATTTCGTTTATAGAAAGCAATGTTGATTGATAAATTAATATTGTTAAAGTGATAAACGGTCAGAATTGTGAATGAATTTTACTTTACATATTTATTGAAAGGGAAAAGTGAGGTCTTTCTTTGGCAATAATGTTGTGATGGAATAAATTAATAACGACTTATTAGCGAAATTCCATAGAAAAAATGAGCTATCGCAGTGGCTGTTGTGGTAAGACAGCATCGATCATGGTCTTAGTAATAAGTTTAGGGGGGTCATTTAAAATTATACATGTACATATATATTTATGCATTCGCACTCTAACGGTCGCAGTATACGCCCGATACGGCTCAAATTTGTTACACACCAACATTTTTGAGATTTTCCAAATCAGAATTAAATGCGGTTTTTTCATCTAAAAATATAGGAGATTATTTTGCACGTTTTGTTTCTTTTACACGACCTTACAGCTCGAAATAAATGAATAAGAGATTCTTGTATGCCGAAATAAATATAGGGATCACTGAATAAAAAAAAAACTTTTTATGGTTGAAATTTTTATTCGCCATCTTGGATCCCCTATACTAAAACCAAAACTTGATTGTTAATTAGTAAGTAATACATTAATTGCATGTAAAATTGTTGATGAAAAATGATAAAATTCATTGCTTTCCAGTTATCCTAATGCGCAGAAGAAACTTTGGATGATTCCCTGAAGAATACATCCAATAACGAACTTTAAACAGTGCTAATAACAATGATGATAATAATAAACAATAACTAATAAAACTAACAAATTAAATGGCAGTCAAATAATACTATCCACTATTTAGTATATTCAATTTTAATATTTAAAAACAGATGTTTCAATAACTACTAACATTGTATGCGCCAAAATAAACAGTTGATTTCATTGTTAATTGTTGCCTGGCTAATTTGCATATTATTATGTTCTTGCGTTAATTAATGATGAGGGGTTCTTACCACTCCCAAGAAAGTGTTTTTTTCGTATAGTATTATTTTCGCTCATACGGAACAGGGGATTCCGGAAGTCTTAGTTTGACGTGAACTGTTGTAGAGTTTCAAGAATAATTTGCCAAACAGACGCCAAATAATGAAGCACTGATAAGTGTTGTTGACAAGTACCGCTGTGCGGGAAGTGTAAATAAATGTATAGACAGTTCAAAAACGGCCACTACAAATAAAAACCTCAGTAGTTCTTCAGCAAGTCCTGCAGTCTTCGAAAATAACCATTCGCCGGAAATCTTTGAAAATAAACATCAGTAGTTCGTCTTTAAGAAGAATGTTTAAAAACATTTGTGGTTTCCCGTATAGAGTACAAACTGGTCAACTTTTAAATGAAATGGACAAAAAGGCAGAGATAATCCTTCAATTTTTTGCAAGAGATATGAAGAGGTTTTATAGCGCTAGCAATATTTAGCTTTTGGTTCCCAGTAGGTCCTGCAAGATAGCGCCACCAACCACACCGCTGTGACCATTATTATTTTACGTCAAAGAAGGTTTTCAACCTCCTGAATTACACAGGAACAAACTTTTCACACCCATCTCATTCCCCTGACCTCTCACCATCTGACCCTTTTGTTTGGGTAGTGATGAAGTATCTTCGGAAATGAGTCACGGAAGAAATAACTAGATACATTTGAAGCATGCAACAACTCCTTTTTTCCAACATGTTCTAATATCTTCAACAATGCTACGAAAGTTGCAGGAGGGTATATAATATTATAGAAGAGGTGTGTGTTACACTGTATAGTCATTTGAAAGTAAACAGTTTTGAAAGCATACCATTCTAAAATAATTGTTCAAAGTGAAATGGAATGAAATGAAAATTTATTGCTGTTCCTTTTGTACATTAACAAAATCAAAATAATACATAATTTCAAATTACATTAACAAATGAGAAATGATAATTTATCTTGAAAACAAGTACATAAAAATACAAAACCTAAAAATGTATAAATATATACAGTACAAAAAGGAAAACAATTTAAACCACATCGATGTTTTGAAAACATGTTTGAGGTAGTTGAGTAAGTATTAACAAATTCAAAGAGACAAAAAATAAAAATGGCCGACCAGCTTCCAAAGATATTATTAACATCAATATTAAGTACATTTAAAAAACAAAAACTTAAAACTACAGCTTCGCTGCTTTCCATAACAAGAAAGAAAAATATATTTTGAAAAAAAACAGACTATATACAATTTACATCAATACATATATATCTACATGTAGACGTATACATACAAAAACATACACGCACAATACATACGCATATATTTATACATATATACTTACATGTTACATAAATACACATTATACATACATATACATACATATGCAGGCATACATAGACAAAATACTTACACACCAAAACACTCATATAATACACATACATAATATACATTCATTCTTATATAGCAAAAGAAAAATAACACCCACACATTTTTATAAGGATATTTCACAAAAATAATCACACTTCATTTAGTTAAGGAGAGACAGATTACTTAAATTAAAGTGTTATAAAATAAATCAACACATTCTAGCTCCTGCAAGAAATTCCTTAGTTGATGCAGGTATTTGTGCTTATAAGGGCATGTTTTTATGTACTCAGGTAGTAAATTTTAAAATGTGGGTGCAAGGTAAGTGAACAATTTCTTGAAAACAGTCAATTTAGGTCTCGGAACTTTAACATTTGAATTATTACGCAAAACGTTGTTTCTATCACCACTTCTCTCATAAAACAATTTCAGTACTGTGTATATGTATAAATTGTTGTGAGGCAAAATGTAAAACTCCTAAAAAAGAGGCGCGGAGTGATCTAATCGAGTCTTTTTATACATTATTCGGATAAAAAACTTTTGAAGCGTAATTAATGGTATGAGGGTTTTATCATATGCTCCACCCCATATTGGTATAGCATATTCTAGTTTCGAATTTATCAAGGCAAAATATATTATCCTAAACAAGTCAGTATTAATCATCGGTCTCAGCATATAGAAAATTCTTAAATATTTAATTTACTTGTTTTTCAGATAATCTACATGAATATTCCATCTTAATTGAGCATCCACCCACAGGACTAAATATTTGATGTCATCGACTTGTTCTATTGGTTGGCAAAAAAAAAACCTATTGTATTGCAATTAACTTTGTGATATTGTAATGGAGATAAAAAAGAAGATTTTCTAGAAATATTAAATATTATATTTTGTTTTGGGACTCATAACCATTATAGTTTCGAACAAACCAACGACCCAACGCAATCAAACCACTCTGCATGTCCAGATTAAGCTGTTCGATTTCATCCGCCTCTTAGAACAATGCAGTATCATCTGCAAAAGCTACGACATTACCCTTAAATTTTCCCTCACACAAATTATTAATATATATATATTAAGAATAACGGACCGGCAAGCACAGAACCCTGCGGGATACCGCACTTTACAGACTCTAGTTGGCTGATAACTCCGTTAACCCGGGTTTGGTGGCATCTGCCTGACAGGTATGAGTGAAACCATTGGAGACAAACACCTCTAATTCCGGCATCATGCAGCCTTGTTTACAAAACATAATTATCAACGGTGTCAAAAGCCTTCATTATTTCAACAGAAATTCCAGCACATTTACTCTCGTTTATTCCAGAGTAGACTTGAGTCATGAAATTTAGCAGTGCAGTTTCTGTATTTAATTTATTTCTAAATCCAAACTGCCGTTTGTTGAAAAAAATTGTTTTGTCCAAGAATGTTACCAATATAATTTTAGTAACCTTTTTCTAAAATTTTAGAGAATATAGAGAGGAGAGCTATTGGACGATAGTTACTATGGTTAAATTTGTCGCCTTTTTTAAACAGGGGTTTAACTATAGCTTGTTTCAAAACATTGGGAAACTTACCAGAAATCATACTAAAAAGTACTTCCCCTTTACAGATTGGCAGGATGCTAACCTCAAGTAGTACCGGTCCATAACTTTTTGAGTCATGTCTGGTGATATAGGTCTACAAGCATATTATAATTGCTTATAATCATCATTACTATTAGAACTGTATTGTTTAAAATTATTTATTGGGTTTATTTGCCAGAAAAAACACAAAAGAAAAGTTTCGGCTAACTCATTTTGATTAAAGGGAAAACTTTTTCAGACGCGTTGAACGCTATTTGGATGGCTAAAATCTTATGCGTTCCCGTCACCAACATGCTGTAACAGCAGTATATTTGTAGCTATAGGGCCTAACAAGTTGACGTGTTGCGATCAGTCTCAGTCCTCGTGGAAGTTTGTTCATTGTATATATAATATCGTATCTACATAAAGTTTTGTTGACTATCTTGAATATAATATTTAATATTGTAAGATTGTAACATTAGTGCTGTGAATGTGTATATAAGTAAAGTTAAATTCACTACGTGGGAAGTGTAATATTTGTATACTGTGCATTGTTTAAATTGACCTTTAGTTTGCAAAATATGCAAAAAAAATTTAATGTTGCTATTAAAACCTAAACATGAAAAAATAATTCATTGTTATTACTATTTGACTATAGACAATCATATTTATTATTTAAATTTAATATTTGTATTTAAAATTTTGAATGGGGCAATATAAAAATAATGATAAAATTTCAGATTAAACCAATATAACTAACGATTTATATTACTGACAGTTTTTAGTTCTGTCGGCACTCCCACGACTCTTTCTTTCTTTTTCTAAATTAAAAGTACTAATTTTTTAGTGTAAGAAAAAAAAGATCAAATTCAAAAATGTAATAAAAGGTGTACCAAACAATCAGTTAGATTTTTGATTACATATTTAAATTTACGATATATAAGATACTAGCCAATTTAGAATAATACATTGTTACAACTATTGCAAAATAATAATTTATTCTGATATTTTAATAAAAAAGGTGAGAATAAATAAAAACTAAAAAGTATTCTACACAAAAAATGGCATTTTATAGTTTGAAAATTTTATATTGGCAAAATAAATGGTAAAAAAGTTATTTTATAAATATATTTTTTTCCCATAACTATGTTGATGTTGAAATGGAGGTTTGTTATACTTTTACTGTTTTAGTAAAAATTGCCAGTTGCCTCGTGGAACAAATACATTTTTTAATTGTTCCCTTCGAATAGGAACTCAATTAATAACTGAAATACATCTAATAAATTTCATGTATTTTAAATAAAAAACTGTTTGAAATAAATTCAACAACCAAATTCATCCAAGATTGTCTCCTTTAAATCGTAACTTTCTAATAAATTTTACCCAGTATAGATTAATGACCCAATTTGTGTCGTGTTAAAATATTAAAATCTCCAATAACCTAATATAGAGGGAGTGGGAAGTGATCCCAGTTGAAGATACTTTTTGGAGCGAAGAGCGACATCACAAATAAAACATTGCAAAACTTCTTAAACGTTTTATTTTGTAGAGGAGGGTGGTTCGTCCCACCTGAAGAGGGACGCCGGCGCGGACCGCCCATCACACCCACCCCTTGGAGCGTCGTGGTGATAACGCTAGTAGACGCTTAGACGTCGGTGGTAACGGTACGTTGTATGACGGAGAAGGCTAAGAGAGATCGCTACTAATATTCTCAGGTATGTCGTAGTTTTATATTACAGTCCATAAAATTGAGTTTAATTTTGTAAAAATGAGCCAGAATTGAAATTGTAATATTTTGTTTTGTTTTAAAATGTCTAGAATAATCGTAAAATGTGGTTGAAAATGTGATATTTTTTATACGACACTTGGAATTATAAAATTAAACTTGAGTTGTTTTGTAATTAAAGTTGCAATTTAAGATGGTGATCTTGTGTAAGAAACGCGTTTGTTGAGTGAAAGATATTGTGTGACTGTTTTTAAAGCGCGCACGAATTATATTGTGTTGTCCAGATAAAGTTACAATGTTAATGTATACATAATCATTTGTTTCTTCCCTCTAGTGGCCAAAATATTTCTCAATTTGGTTTTCTCTGAGTATCTAGTTTTTTAAGTTCTAAAAAAACCTTATAAGTTGTGTATACGCTTTCCTTAAAAGTCATAGACGAAATTAAGCTTCTAATATTAATTAATAGTTTTATTTTGAAAATATTTTAATCTATTTACTTTTCAATATTATAGAGAATATCTTTCCTTACTATTTATATTCAGCCAGTAACTTTATTTCATTATTTATTTTCTTGCGTACTTTACTGTAAATATGTGAATTCAAGTTTGCTATGTGTTCACATTTTTATTTTGACTTCTTTAAGTTATTATTTTAACAACTGCTCACTTTTATTAGAAACGGTATTTTTGGTTACTGTATTATTTCGTAAAAATATTTATATTTCACGTGCTATACCTACCAGTTCAAAAATACTGCATTGAGACGAAATTATCACTACATAAGAGAATATTCTATGTATTCCATTTTCTATTTTTTCTACATAATAATATGTTTAACCGTACTGATGCTATCTAAATTTTGAATAAATAAATCATAATACAGTGCTCTTACTCGTTAAATATAAACCTATCCAATGTTTCCCTATGACAGAAGACACGAAACTCAAAATGATGCAATAGTTGTAAACAGAATACATGTTTCGAATTACTAAAAATTTTTAATATAAACTCTAATAATTAATGCTAACACGACGGTGAACAAAAATCTTTAATTTATTATTTAAATTTTAATTCAAATGGTTATATATTTAAAGTACGCAGTATAACAGTTCCAGGTACTCCGATAAAGTGACTTAAATAAACTTTAGTTTACGTAAACCGTAATTAATTATAATCGAATGTATCTAGACACTGCACGTGTTTTTATTAAGCACGCGCGAATCAAATGTTCTAACACGTGGTTTGTTCTGTCAGATTCCGCCACGTGCGAAACATCGTGGATTTACTTGGAGTAGATTATAGAAGATTTTAAGGTAAGAAATCTTTTGTTTTGTGAAACAATTATAATTGTTGGTTTGAGCCCTGTACATGTTTGATAAGACCTGTTTTATTTTAACATTTCATTTAAAAATACATACAACATGTTATTTACATAGACTAGTTAGTTTTAATTGTTAAATGAACTCTATAAAATAATTAAGTTTCAAGAGCTTGCTCAAACATAGTTATTTACATTTATATATAAAACAATATTTATTTAAATATAGAAAAGTATGGAAAATGTTTTATGCGAAGCAGTTTTTTAATGTTACTTTTGAGAAATTTATTTTAGTTCAAAAATAATAAAATAATCTCTAGCAATACGCTATAAAAAAAAAAACAATTTTAACTCCCTGAAGTAATGACCAGATCCGGATTAAACAAAAAATAACTTACTAAAAAATTAAGATTCAACCAGCCAAAAACCAAGTCATTCTACAACATGACATTTTAAAGGAAATAAAATGGGCTCCAAAACTACACACAATGTTTTAAACAATATGTACATAAATCAGTCTAATTTTTACCTTAAACACTAACTTGACTAAATATATTACAGATAGACATTACATTTCGTTTTTCTGCTATTTCTGTGATTGTTTAAATGCAGATCCTATTTTATTCAAAACATGCTTATTTTTATTAACAATATCTGAAATTTCTAAAACTGTAAACTTAATAGTTTGAAGATATTTTGTAAAACGTTAACAAAAACCTACTTGTCGGGAAATTGATGTTAAAGTTTTATTGTAACAAAAATTATTACAATCAGCTGTTCTTGTACGCCACCATATGTATATGGGTATAATTTTATACTACAGTTCTCACTGCTAAGTACTAGTGCTGCAGGTGAAAAAAATATAAAATAAAAAATAGATTATGCAAACTTTGTTATTTCAATAACATATTTATTTTGCTGATGATAAGGAGACTATTAAAAATGCAAACTTTTGTAAAATTTTTTATATAAAAAAATATTAAAATTTACTGAATAAATAAAAATTAAAAACAAACACGTTTTTTAGTTTTGAAGCTTTACCAGTCCCCTTATAAATACAACATTAAATCAGTCGGATTTTTACATTAACAAAATATCTTACACGTAGACACTACATTATTTCGTCTTTCTGCTATTTCTGTGTTTGTTTAAATACAGGTCCTATTCTATTCTAAACATTCTTATTTGATGTTTCTTATTCTAAGCAATTACTAGCCAAATAATTTAGAATAATAGTTTTGTTTAGCTTTTCAGTAGGTTTCTTAACGCACAATGATTATTTCTTATTAAATTTTTGTTACTTGTATTCAAATTAAGTAACAAATTGAGTTGTAATTGTATTTTTGAACATTATCAGCCCATAGTTCATTTATTATAAGCCTATAGCTTTTAATGTTTGATCTTTTTCATATATGACTCCCATGAGTCTGTAACGAATCATTTATTAAATACATAGGTGTCAAGTAACGATGTAGAGGCCAAACAAAGTTCCACTAATATTAAAATGTATAATAATTTGGTTTTCGTTATTTAAAATGATATCTCTTAATATCAGCGCACACTGGACCAGTTTGATAAATCTGTATTGTAGTTGAGGGTTTTGATTATCTTGGTGGCTTATGCCAACTGAATAACTTCGTGTTGAGAAAGATATATATGAACCTCTTCACATTTTCGTTGAAGTTTTATTCTCGAGTTTATTACCAGTTGAAAAATGTTATAACTGTTTTAAGATTTTACTTTATTTTCAAAACCTTAGTCGACAATTTCTTTTTTTTATGTTATAGGCGAAGTAATTTTACCATACATTTACAATTAAAAAAAGTTTTTTCTCTTACTGTGTGATCATATTTGCTTGATTGAACCAATAAATTATCCACGGTATTTATTTTGTTCAGTCGACTGGTGGGAATAAAATCCAAATTTAGTCCGATAAGATCGTATGGTTTTGATAACATATACATTTATTACAATTATTCAGAAAAAATAAATTTCAAAATATAAAGTAAGTAAGATGATTCTGTAATTCGCGGAGATAACTCAGTGAGTTGTCAAAGGGGTCAAAATAAGGGAAAAAACATCCTATAAATGAACATCGAGAAACCCTTCTTTTACCATCCACCGTTCCATCATTTTGGTTATGTTTACTAAATATTGTATATATCTAGAACTGCTAACTGACTGAGTTGCCAATATGAAAAAGTAATTAACTACTTAATAAAATTGCGGTAATTTATAAAGTTTAAAATGAGAGTACCTAAAAAAACGAGACTTAAATGTTTTCTCGGGACATATTTTTTATTTCGTCCAATGTAACCACTTTTTATTTAATTCTGGTTGATTTTTTCTGGAGAAAATATGTTGACAGGAAATCAAACAGACTACAGAAATTTACTTGAAACGTTTTTTATAACTACTACAAACTATTTCTAAGTCCGAGTTATAATCATTTAAAACTTTTACATATCCGCCATTTTAAAACGGATTATTGCAACAAGTTGGTTATTTCTTTAAAACTACCTCTTTACATTGGCGAGTAACGTGCACAATTTAAATTCAATCGGTTTTGCCATTCGAGAGATATATTTTGTTATTTTACCCACATCTCCGCGCATTGAAGAGTCAATCTTTATAATCAGAAATAATAACTGAATCAGAATTTAAAAAAAATTGTTTAGTTAGTTTCAGTTATTTGTAAAAATGTACGAACAAAATTAAACGAACTTATCTTTAGCTTCTCATAATTGTTGCCTCTTTCTTTTCCACCTCTATGTAACATTTCCTCATTCTAATGTAACATATACCTATCTTCCAAAGGTACAATTTCTAACCTATTTTCTGCGCCAAGCACCTGCTATTTCTCACTAAAACTGAGCTTGAATGCGACTTATTACCTTTGGTATATATTTAATTAAAATTTCATCCTTACATCGAAGGGTAAAGCGTACTGAACGACCCCCATCTTTTTAATATGTGTCCAGTTTAGCAAGGGTGCCGTAGAAAGGGTGAAATCAGAAGGGTGAAATGTCTCGTAAGGAATAATTTTGATAACTTCACATCCCTATACAAAACAGGTGATTAACGTTTTGCGGCAGAGAAAATTGAGCGTATGGCGGAATTAATAAATACTAAGCAAATTTATCAAGGAGACAGATTAAAGTTTATATAACTTCCCATACTCGGAATAAATTTAATGTTTAATTAATTCTGAATGAAAAATCATGCAAATGAAATGAAGTTTGTTTGACGTACATTTAAATTAAATATGAAACATTCTGAGTTAAACTCGTTTGAAGTTAAACATTCTTTCTTTAATACAATCTTTAACTCCGAACGTAGAAAAACTGTCAACGCTAATTTTGTCTTTAAACTTATTTGTGATGTGTGTTGTTTTGAGGAAAAGTAAGTTTTAAGTAACGGTTCAAACTCAAATTCAACTTATCCGATTAAATTTAAATTTTGTGTCATATTAAGCATCATTCTGAATGGCACGGGCAATGTATCGTGGCGATTTTTCAAAAAATGAGTAACTTTCTGCTTCAGAGTCTTTTACTGCGTACAATGGCTAAATCTTTAAATATACGTTACATCGAAGTTTCCTTCTATTTTAATTCCGGTGTCTTCTTTTTATAGACCGGGATCTGAAGAAGGTTGAGTATGAATGGAAAGCCTGACGCAATTTTATTTCTGATTAATGTTATAGGCACTATAGTGATCATGAAAAGCCATGTTGTCGCCCCCCAGAGTGGTCGACATCGCCGGGGGGGAGGGGGGAATATGGTGGGCGCTCCGTTTATTCAAACGCTTATAACTAGAGAACCGTTCAAGATAGAACATTGAAAAAAGCGACAATATGCTCCATAAAATATGAGTGTTAAAAAAGGTTATTACGTTTATACTCGTATAGTTGATGGTTTATGAGTAAAGAGCATTTTTATTGGTAAATGAACAAAAATTGTGATTCAGATAACCAAAACCAATAGTTTTGTACTAAGAAAATCACTAAATAGGTCAAATATAGACATTTAAGTTATTAAAAGTGCTTCAATAAATTTAAGAACGCATCTTGAACAGTTCATGTTACTGTAGAGGTGTTTTATACGTAGCACTAATATATACAAGTGCTCCGCGCGCGCCACCGGCGAGAAAACCCCCACATTGTATGTACCACCTTGTTCTAGTTTTTTCTAATGTTTAGTATAAAGGACTGGTTTGACAAAATAATTAATTCAATCTTTTTTTAAAGAACAGTAAATTTACCACAATTTTAAAATGAAAATCATCTTCCTGAGGAAAATACCTTTCGAGTTGCAACCACTCAAATTTCATAAAAAACAAAAAACTCAAACTTGATATTTTTGGCCGAATTTAATCAATAAATTCGGTTTTTGTTACCAAATATGACTATTTTTACTTTTGCCAATGCAATGTGGGCTGCAAACGAAGCAAAACGTTTTACGATTGAAAAGTACGGGCGGAATTGGGATTAAAAGCGTTCAGGGGGTGACACCTAGTCTTAAGGTCATTTAATACCTAAACATTTTAGTCCCAGAGCGTTAGAGGAGATATAAGTAGATATATTTTGAGTTCCTTGACAGCGGCTTTAGTTGGTTTCAAAATTCGTGTGACTATAGTTTTCATCGATCAAGGGGCGTGCGTTATTGGTTTTTTGCTTTCGATATTATTTTTGGTAGATGTAAAATATTTTATAGAACTGTATGTAATTAAGCCTGTATGTAATTGGTTATATATTTGTTACATATTAATTTGGATCAATTAGAGATTTCTTTGTATATTAAGTTGTTCGGAATAAATTGTAATTTTTAGTAAAATAAAAACATTTTTTCTATGATGCTTTCAAATTTTCTTTAACGTGAAAGAAATGTTAGCAAATTTTAAAATTAATATATCAACTGTTAAAGACAGAAAACATTTTTCAAAACACTTTTCCGTTGAAAAGTTCCAGTCCAATTAACTTTTTTGTAAAGTCAATAGAAAAGGAATACAAAAATGAAGGTACAAAAAGGAAAGGTACAGAGATGATGTTTCACAAAAAACCTCTACTGTTTCACCTCTACCATTTGTGTATACAATAAAATTACATAAAAAACAGAAACAAAATTGGGAACATATATATCTTAGTGAAGTCAGTATGTTTTTGTTTCTAAGGGCCCAAACCTTCGATATAAAACAAAGTTCCTTCTAAGTGTATTTTTGCAGAAATAGCCAAATTCTAATCTTATATAGTCTACAATAATTCTAAGAAGTGGCCGAATAGAAAATGCCACTGATCTACTACGGAAAATATAAAAACTAAAAATAAATATCCATTTTACCCCTTATGAATATAATTAAATATACATTTTGAAATAGAAAAAGAATTATTAAGCCTAAACTAAATTTTGTACCCTAATTTGTGGTTGCAAACGAGCTGAGTGCTACCTCATTCAGAATTTTTTTGTCTCTACGGACCAAACCCTATAATTTAAAACAAAATACCTTCTGGGTGTATTTTTGTAGAAATAGCAAAATTTCATACATTTAAAAACTGTATATAGTCCACACTCATTCTAATAAGTGAATAAATAAAAAATTCCGAATGATTGCTCTCGGACCCACCCTGTATTTTTCTGGCAAGACTTCAACTGTTGCTGTTTTGTCTTGTCGCTTGAAACCATCTAAAATAGTTAGCAGCTGTTAAGTAGTTTTTCCAATAGTTTTGCTGATTTACACTACAGTTTAAACATAAACTTCAATACTACCTATATTAAAAACACAAGTTCAATAAAAATAGTACGGTAATTTAAATAAAATTCATAATTTAATTTTTGAAACTCGGTTTTAGTTTAATATTTTAGTGAAATGAAATGTAAAATTTCATGAATATTTCGTTATATGCTTTCTTTCCTTTTTTTCCTAACGCCCTCACTTAGATTTAATAGGACTAACGAAGTACGGGGAGTGAATAAATAAGGCAATCCCAATGTAAACATATGACAATTTACAGTGTAAATACGTAAAAGGTAAAATGGCGACAACCTTTGCTACCGTTGAGAGATTAAGGTGTTGTTGCAATAACACTATTTGAGCAATAAGTAGCAGTAACGGCTGCACATTGTTAGAAGGGGTCGTAAATCACTTAGGGGTTGTCATTTATAGGTGCAATAAACTGTGTGTTTTTTTGTTGTTTTTGCATCCCTCTAACAAGAACACACGGCTGATCACAGATTTATGATTGCGATCGTTAGAAATACAACTGTGTTATTTATTTGTCTTTACATTACTTAGCTTCCACTATCTTGACGTGGATATAAACTCACTATGTATCTATCTCTCTGTATTTGTGTTCCAATTTGCATGTCCATATCGTTTGACGGATCGGGACCAAATTTGGCACAGCGATTAATTAGCACAAAAGTAAGCTAACGCTCTAAAACATATTTCGATTACTTATTGACTGCCCTAAAACATTATACGTTTAATTTCTGTAAGAATAGAGGGTTGAAACTTTACACAATTATTTGTTGTGGTACATAAAAAATATAGAGCCTTCGCATTACAATTAGATACGTTTATGTAATGAAAACGGGGATTCAAACTACTAAAACAATAAATTAATTATTTTACTTTTCTTGCAGCTATGGAGTTCTAAAATTTAGTACACTTATTTCATTAATTTTACATAGAACAAATAAACCCATAGAATTTCGGGCACTATCGTCTTAAGGTGGATTTACACCGAAATGTTACTTATAAGATTCTTAATAGCAAAATGTCAATAACATTTGTGTCATTAAAATTATTACGTCTACTGTTTACACCGGTCAGTAGCGAAATGTTAGTAATATTGCTAATATTGAAAAACATTTCAGCGGGTTGTCTGAATAGGAAATAAAGAAATGCTGTCAGCAATGTTATCGACATGTTATAAAAACGGAACGACAAGGATATAGCTCCCACCAATTTCAACTCAATTCAGTTCAGATATGGTCTCACAGGAGGATGTGGCTCTTATAGCCTCATTATTGTGATAATCGGTGCGGCAAAGAAATGAAAAAAGAAACGGATGTAGGTTCGTCCTTATCTTCAAGCTAGGAAGAAACAAAGTGATTCTAGTTTTACAAGATTTAAAAAAAGATGAAGCGAAACATAACTTGGCAACAAATTTAGAGACTATGGAAAATCAAACAAAGCACTACACAATTACACTATTTCGATCGTGTCGATTGAAAACTAACCCATTCGCCTATTTCCACCAATGAGATACAATCCTTCAACTAAAATGTTATTAGCAATGTCAAAAACTTCAATACTAGTAAAAAATAAGTCAATAACATAGTGTTTCTAACATTCTTTGATCTGGACCTCTCCCAGAGTGATCGAAACATTTATGTTATTGACAATGTTATTCATAATTCGATTAACATGTTACAGAAAAAATTAACAATGTTACTAGCAATGTTATAAGAAAAAATGTTTCTAACATTTTTAACGGATTGGTGTAAACGGATCGAAATGTTATTAGCAAAAGTGTTATTGGCAAATGTTAAGAAAAACGTTAAAAAGCAAATCGTTGAAAATGTTTTTAAAATTTTAACAAATTTATCTCCTGTGTTACTTTATCAGAGGTTAAAATGGGGTAGCTAACAATATTACAAAATAAATTCACTAACTTCCTACCAGCTAGAGAGCTATATTATGGTACTAATTGTAAGTACTACTACTCTCATACAAGATTAAACCCAAGCATTTTCATTTCGATTACTTGAGCCTATGGGATAACTTACTATACAAACATAATACACTTACAAATACAAAACAATAATTCGTACACTTTGCTAAGAAGCTAGAGTCCTGAAACTTGGCACATACTCTATTTTATATATAAAGGAAAAAGAAAAAAACAATTACATTTCGACTATTTGTGTTTAAGGAATAAAATATTTTCGAAGTCAATAATTTATCTGAAATATGCTCATAGACGAGAATCCGAGAAATGCACCTCAAAACCTTATTTTTAATTTTCAAGTTCGTTCAAGAATTATCAGTAGCGTGTTTTTTAGCCCTTGCTGTAGCTGATAACGTATGTAGGCCTAAACGATTAGGTTTTGGGCCAGGGAACTCGGATCTGAAATCGTTTTTTGAATATCTGGTAATGGTAAGACACAATATGTACACGATATTCATTTCTTTATTCACATCTGCGAGCGTAGCCGCGGGTACCTGATATTACAATTAAAAATAATTCGACCAAGCGTCTGAACCGCTGACGTGAGTTGAGTGAATTCCCAAAATTAAGTTTATACTTTAGGGTTTCAACCAACTATTTAAGAAATTGGTCTACTAACGAAGGCACTACATAGTCCCTATTTATATTCTACTAAGGAATATATTAGTAGAATTTGTTTCCATCTCAGCCTTTATAACCGACTCACACGCTTTGATTCGTTCCACTCGAGAGCTTGCATCCCGGCCGTCGGCCTGCGTGGATTTTAAACGGGTGCTTTCATAGCAAGGTATTTTACGTTATCATAAATTTTGGGTAAACCAGACAAGCTATAAGGTTGTGTAAAGAAAAAAAATATGCAGAATAATATCCTTTATTTATTTTATTATATAAAACCCAAAACAATTCATTCTAGTACGCAAATCTTTAAAAAACATTTACTTCCGGTTAGAAAAAGTGCATTGTTTGTTGGATTTTTTTGCTAACAAACTCGTTTGAGCCACTTTGAAAACCAACATGTCTACAAAATTTGAACCAAATCGGAAGTAAAATGCCAACACATACAAATATATATAACATTTTAATTACAAAACAAAACGTGTTCTGGGGACCATGATCGTCACTGCAACAGTTAATTTTTCTTATGAAAGTTCGCTAATAAGCTGTTAACGAGTGAGAATATAAACCATGTTTAAACAACATAATATTTTGACACCCTTATTGAGATTGATGGTTGTACACGTTTGTAATTTCGTAGTACCGACAGAAATCTCTATTTTCGCTATTACCTTATTGACTTAAAAGTCGGCATAATAGTCTAACGAAAATTATTTAATGTATTTAACAGTTAGAAACATTATCTGGAAAACTGTTAAAAGTCTATTATTGTGCATGCAACCAGAAGCTTTCTATAGTAGTGTCAAATTTGTTTGAACAGCTAAACTGTTACTTCAGTAAAGTATACAGCCTGAGGTTACAGACAGCATAAGATCAACGCGCACCAAAATAACCTTGAACACAATAAAAACCTTTATTGTAGAGATTTTGAGCTAAATTGGTCAATATAAAAGAATAAATAAAAGTCTCTCTTAAGCGATAAAAATATGTGTATTTTATTTTAGTGTACCGTAAGTTCAACAACTTATTTGGTAAAATCATTGTTTAAATTAACAGATGGAAGAAAGAAAACAGTTGCAAATGAGGGAATCAAGAATGATACCGTCAAATGTTTAGAAGCATGATATTTTAATTACTCCACTTTACACCACAGTGCGTGGCAGGTTTTCCTAACTATTTTCAAGTTAGTGACACAAATTCCGTTATAACTTGCACATATTTTTTTAACGTGTAAACAAAGGTTTTCAGATAAAATATTAAAAGCAGTTGTGTTACTGCCAACAGAAGTGAAAACTGTCATGACTATAAATCGTTGGTTATACTGGTTTAGTCCGAAAATGTATCATTATTTGTATCTGTCCCGTTTTAAGTTGAAATCTATAATGTAAACATAACATAAGCATAATTAACTGTTTATGTTCTATCTGTTTTTAAATATTAAAACTAAACAGCTAATTTATATTAAAAGTATAACAACATAATTTTTGGTTAGGCCTATACCGAACCAACACACGTTTGTTTAATGCATTTAAATTCATTACCATAGCAACAAAGTTTAGACATTTAAAAAAATGAGAAAGCACTATATTCATTTTAGAGGAACCACCAAGTACACTAATTTAACACAAATTACAAAATTAGCAAGTGCAATGTTCATTTTCAACGGTAGCCTGAAGTGACTAAATCCATACAGCTATTGAGTTGCTTTCGAATTTACCACTGCCTATTTTATTTAATCGATTTCTCTTCTTTTAGAATCAGCTACATCGTACATTAAACTTCTGGTTTATATTAGTACGCGTGTACGCTTTATATTCAAACTAAAGTCGGCGCATATGACAGTACTGGTTGGAACTGTACCGGGCCGTATTTTCAGATTTTTAATATTGTTTTCATTTTGACTTTATACTTCTGTTCAGCTAACCAGATATCTCTCTTGTTAAAATTCTTGATGCATTTCAATGAACATTTTTCTAAAAATAGATGATTGGATTCATTTTATTACTTTGTCTAGCTGATACTTCGGTTTACAGTTATCTTAAATAATGGACGACGTACGTATAATATTCTTCACAGTGAGCAAATTTCTGTTTGCCCATTGAAACATTGAAAGCGTTATAGTTTTTGTAATTTACAGGCCTGGACGATTAGAGGAGGTTTTAATTATTTGTTTTAAAAAACGGTAACAAACAAGAATGACTACTCATTTGTATTAAGTATGATCCAGATATCTTGGTTGTTGGTGAAGATGTAGTAGGTGACAAAAATTAACTACAAAAATCTGCCAAACTCTCTGACTAAATAAAATTAAGGCAAATGAGACCTGTACACATCTTTACAAGAAAATTTTCAAATATAAAATTTGATTAAACGACTGTCTATACTACCAAATTATAGTATAGTATATTAATAGTGCAGAATATCTTGGTATGACCCTTGGCAGTGAGCTGACCAGGTAATAACACGTTAAGAAACAACGTGAACAACTAGGCATCTAACTGAAGAAAATGCAATGGCTGATTGGACAATGGTCAGAACTGTTAACAACCCAGACAAGTGTTGAATCCTGTAGGGTTAAATGGTATACAGCTTGGGGCTGCTCCAAGAAGACAAATGTTAAAGCTATTTCGACGTTTCAAAATAAAGTACTAAGGGTGAAAGTTTCTTGGTATGTCAGTAGGTTCACAGAGACTTCAATGAGTAAATTTCGAAATACAAAATCAAGCTAAACACAAGAATTTTGACTCCATGAACACCAAAGTTTTGAAATATTTCAGCTGCTTGATAACATAGAGATAGTGCTACTGAAGTCCTTGTAGTTAGTTCAGGATTCATAGTGTTCATAGGTACTGCCATTTGATACTATGTCAAGATTATTCATTAGAAAATAAACTACTGGTTAGCCTATACATCTATTTGTAGTCTATGAAACTAAATGTATGTATTTTTTTATATTTGTATTAATGTTATAAGTTTTCGTCATATGGAAACAATCTTATCTTGGAAGATAATCTTATAAAACTGACAGTACAATCTCGGGTTAAAAGCGGCAAAGGATAGAATATAGGGTTATGAAAAATACCAAGTAGTTATTTAAAAGTAATGTGACTTATCTAGAGTATGGAAAAAGCAGAATATCTCCTTAAAATATTCCTTATAGTAGGGCCTACTTAGACATCATAAGATATAGTTGGTTTTTCTATAGGAATGAAGTAAAATTAAGACCTAGCTTTGAGATGTTTTTCAACCAGCTACAAATTGGCAAGACTGAATTAATAATTTGCTTAACAGTATAAATACATTATTGTTCTATATCAACTTTGCACAAAATGAGCTAAGCTTTTATTTTTTTCTAAATATCAATAAAATGAATTTACTACAAGACACTAATACTTTTTTTCAAAAATAAACCGTTCAAACTTCAAACACAACTCTGATTTTCAAAACACCCTAGTTTGAGCAAGATGTCCTCTCTTCCGACTGATTTCTGCTGAATACATCGTGATTTAGAATGGCACCAAGCTAGCTTTCTGCAATAACCACTCTATTATATCGCAACGTTTATTCTTCTACAAAGTAATATGTAAAATTGTATTGTCAGCAGAGCATAGCATAACTAAAACACGTATATTGGTAAAGTATCTACTCTAATGTAAAAATATAAATCAACACATCTACTTAGGAGTTGAAAAGTCACTGCTTAATTCGATGAGAGGATTTCAAACATTTGCATTGGTTTGAAACCCAATTCCAAGTACACATTCCAAAAAGTATCTAATAACATTATTTTTTTTATATAAATTTGACCACAAATGGATCTACATTGGTAATCTTTTAACAGTATTTTCAGACAACTTACGAACAAAAATTAACGGAACATTTATATGAATGTTGTCAGGCTTATAAACTTAGGCTCCAGTTCGGCTTCTTTCTGTATACCTGCCTTTCTAATTTTTGCCTACACCCTCAAAAAGTCAAAATGGAATTTCATCAAGGTTTGATGTACACCTACCTCATCCAATACACTTATCAGAAAAACTTTTAAGAATAATTTTTTTCAAACTGAAACTCTGGTCACACAAATGTTTTTATTGTCCAATTATCTGTTACTATTACTGGTATTATAAAAAATAAACAGCCATAGAAATTGATCTGCCCTAAACCTACACCATTCTGCACCATACTGTAAACTTATGCGTTTTCCTTGCACCTCCAATGTCCATGAGTGACAATTTAAACTATTTACAAACTTTGTCCAATCATAAAATATTATTAATAAAATCAGGATATTATTTCTTCCACGATAAATCCTAAATTAAATTTTGTTTTACTCAATCCAGATGTTACAATACTCATCAACAGTTTGTTACAGTTTTTTTGGTTTCCTAGGTCGTAAGTTGCCAGTTTTCTAAAACCTGTAATACCATGTAACTGGTAAGTTCGTTTTTAATTATCCCTACCTCAGTGACTTCCTAGGACTACGCCCAAATATAGTCTGAACAATGTTGAAATTATCTTCGGTGTTTGATGTTGAACGCCTTCCATTTTTACTTTTATCTCTTACACTTTCACTTTTAAACTATCTGCATCGAGGAATGTTGTTTCCTCTCCACCGCCTATGTATTTGACAGCAGATTGACAAACTTCACCTTCAAGCAATTATTTTAGTAGTTGCTTCAGTACTTAAACCGTCTAAACTAACCTCAAACTTCATTATGTTTACTAAGCAACAATAGAAATAAACAAGCAACAATCAGCTGATAAATTAAGAAAAATAAACTTTATAAAAATGCACCAACTAACTTTTAAAATAGGGAGTGGATTTTCAGTCACACTTTTCGTATCGTAAGCATTTGATACGAGTGACGACTTTATTCTACTCCATCCTCCGTACTAAACAAAATTCACAAACAATTTATGCCCTAAATCCTAAATGATATAATGATATCAAAATTACATTCCATCATAAATTGTATTTGCTTTCATTAACATTCCAATGTTTGAACAAAACAATAATTTTGAGGTATAATTATCTAGCAATAAATAAAGCGAATGACACTATACGTTGGAGGGGGTGGGGGTTAAAATCTGTAATAAAATGTTTATTTCCCCGAGATATGCGAATAAACAGAGTCGGATAAACAAAAGAGTTTAAATCGATGACTCAATCATGACAGACCAAATTAATCCTGTGATTTCCGATTTAATCATGAATAATATTGACGCATAATTGTGATAATTATAATTAATAATGACGGTTTATCTAGTATGTATGCTTGTAATTAATATGCAGCTACCGGACTTAGTATTATTCAATAATTCTATCAATGTCTGATAATGGTATTTCAAATAATGTTTGCTAATACGGTATGAACAGCCAAGTGAGTGCTTCGAGTAATCAGGTTAGGTTAATCACTGAAGAGATTTTTGTGTCGTTGAATTTGGGCTGGATTTAAGTTTTGTGAACCAATAATTCAGGAGTTAATTCAAATAGGGGCAATTGTAATGAGCTTTATTAAATTTCCGAACTTCAATCAGGTGTTTAATAATACATGGATTAACTTGCATACAACAATTTGAGAGAGTAACTTGCAAAACGATAACTTTAACTGTAACTCTTTTGTTTATTATGTTTTAGCAACTTTTAATTTATCTGCTGAAGTGAGACAAATTATTAAAGTTTTTATTTTATTATAAATCAAGTGGCTTTTTCCATCAAACTAAATTTAATTTAATATAAAATATACTCTAATATAATTTTACTATATTATAAATGTAGTTAACTAAAAGAAAATGATTATTAATGTATAAGAACATTCTTTTAATTACCCAATGCCATGGTAAAGTGCTATGCAACGAAAAACATATGGTTCCGCCAAACTGGACACACGTACACAATTTTTAAATACTCCAAAATCTTAGATTTTGTTTGAAAATATTTTGTAATATGTCGGCATTTTTGTTGTAGCAATCATATAACAGAAAGATCTTAAAAAATAATCAGTAAAAATACGAATTGATTTTTAATAAACGGATTTGTATTGAAAACCGACGACCATTTTGCTTAAAACTACCTATATCTTGTAATTTTTGAAACCTAGAGGTTTAAAAAAACCAAATTGCAATGTAAAATCTAATTTAATAGAGTGGAGAAATCATTTTGTTGTATATTAAATAATATACAATTAAAAATAACTACAAAGTATAATATACAGTAACACTGAAAAAATACCAAGCCAACAAACATTTCGAACAAGAATTGAAATTTGTAGTACGGTTAATGCACGTGTTATAAGTTCGACTCTAGTCAGCGATGGACGCCAAACCCCTCTTAGTTTGAATAGTCGATGCAGCTAGTTTGCTCCCTCATACGGGAAAAAGCTTTAGTTTAATATATAATGTTGTAAATATGATGATTAATGGTCATGCTGCTGTACGTTTCAATATGGCGAACAGCACCAAAACAAATGTCTCCTATATACATCAGTGTGCCAAGTTGTATGCTTACGTTTAGTTATAGGGAACACGAGTCTTACTCTTGCAGCAAAATTTGATCACGCAACGCTGACGTGAGTTGAGCGAATTTCCAAAATTAAGTTTATATGTTATAGGGTTTCAACCAAATTTTGGAAATCGGTCTATTTACAAAGACGCTGAATAGCTGCCTACGTGTACGAAATACATTAGTAGAATTTGTTTGCAAATCAGTCCTGACTCACTCGTTACATCGTTCCGCTCGCTTCAGAAAATCCTCTGAACTGCGGCCTCGGTTTATGGACTGCGCTTCGCGAGTTTACATCCCGGCCGCAGGCTTCGGATCAGAAGGTGCTCCCATGGTAAAATCTTCCACGTGGATTATAATCGGGTATTTTGTGGTATTTTACGTTTTGATATAATTTGGGGGAACCAGACTATATATCGTGTAAAAAAAAATGTGCAGAATAATAGGCTACTATACTATATTTAAGTATTTAGATAAAACCCAAAACATTTCCATCTAGAACGAAAAATCTAAAAAAATTGTTATTTCCGGTCAAAAAACGTGCTTACAGTTGTTGGATTTTTTCCTTAATGAACTCGTCTGAGCGACTAATGTCTGTACTAAATTTGGACCAAATCGGACTTAAAATTCGGCCGTCAGATAGCGAACACTCATATATATATAATATTTAATGACACCCCAAAACGTTTTCTGGGAACCATAATCGGTGCTCATTGACATCTCCTGACCCTAGGTCTTACCATAAGAGTCACTGCAATAGCTCATCTTTATTATGGAAGTTCCCTAAAATGAATGGATCGTAGAAAAATTAAAAAACATAGCAAAATGTAGTGCATTTCCTATCCTGACAAGTTTTGGAATTTTATTGTAAAAAATTAAGTTAGTTGTTTTTTAACTAAACAAGTGAAGACGTGTCACAATTTTATTCAGCCATTTCCCATCATTTGAGTATTTAGAAAATAATAAACGACATTTAGAGAGTATAAATCAACCCTCATTATCAAGTGAAAAACTAAAACTAACAGATAATATAAACTGAATAGAAAACATAAACATAGAGGAATAGGCCTGTGTTAGATGTCTAACCTGGAAATACAAATAAAGTTAAGAATAAGGGGAATAAGGAGAACTACAATACTAGAGCTAAGATATCAAGAATTTGTTACTTCTGAATAAGAGAATACTGTCACCAGGCACAATGACGCACACACAATGTCAGATGATCAAGAGTCAAGACAATAAGGATCTATGTTCAATCTTTCATTATTGACCGAGCGTAAGCGAGGTCTCGGTTTTAACTCGACCGTTAGGCATTTCGTCTGTGTGTCTGTCTCACGATTACGGCCAAACGCCTTGACCGATTTTGATGATTTTTTGTATGAATGTTCCTTATTCCTAGGCCGAGCCATGTATGTATACGGGTTTTTTCCATTTTTCATTTTTAACCCCTTAAATAAAATAAAAATGGCGGCCAGACCGTTTCTCTCAGTGTAAGCTTTTTTCCAAAGCCAGATTGTGGCCTAACCGTATAGAATTTAAAAACTAATGAGATTTTGCTAAAAGCAAAATAAATTTTAAACAAAATTGTATTCTTAATTTTTTTCCGGATCTCTAACGGTAAGCTCACAAAATGGCCGTAAACTTCGAATTTGTTAAAAATCGTCCAAGTTGTATTTCAACCATGTTTTTATACGTTTATTCTAAACCAATTCAAAAGTGCTTCATAGCTTTTTTGTAGATAAAGGTTTAAATAATTCATATATGCAAGTAAAAAAATTATTGAAGTAAAATTAAAAGAGTTATTAGCTCAAGAAACAATCACGTTTAGTAACGAAAGGAAAATGTTTAACTTTAGGCCTAGATAAAAAGTAGTAAAAATTATTGTAATTTTTTTCATAAAGTGTAAAAAAGTTTCGTAATTTAGTTCTAAATAGAATTGTATAAAAATATTTATCAATTTCAAATTTTTTATTTTGAAAACACCAGTTTTTATGTTCCTACTATAAGACTGCTAACAAAACTAGGCCTGTTCTGAATAGTAATTTAGGAATATATTATTTGCCCAAAAATGACATATTATAAGAAAGTGTAGAGGATAAATCAATGAATTGAACTGTATACCTGTAAATTATCATTGTAAATTTCATAAAAGTATTCGGGAAAATACAAGGTATTGTACTTTTTTTGCATATTTTATATTACATATAACAATAGAAGGATCAGGTGTTTTCAATTATGAAGTTCTTTCATGTTTAAAGAATAAAAAGTATGGTGTAACAATTGAAAACGGATGTTTTCAAAAATTAACTGATATGGTTAACCCATTCGTAACCGCTATTAGTTTGTCAGTTATGTAGGTTATATGAATTTTATAAACTGTTGTTTTCAGTTTTATAAACAAAAAGACTAGTTTAAATTATAACACCCTACTAGTAAGCCCCCGTTAAAAATAGCAGGATGATTAATTAGATACACATCAGAAGTACACAATTTAAAAAACAAACTATTTACAAACAACATTAAGACCTACTTATCTAGGCCTACCTAAACATAACCCCAAACTATAATCTACACTGAGTTTGTTTAAGTATTACAGATTATTTGTGAAATCAGCTGTTAAACGATTAGGTAGGCATATCTCTTATTTATATATTGATGATAAAATGTTGTATTTATATATAGTTTATAACCTCAAAGCAAATATTATAACGTATATTATAGCATTCATTTGTTCTATAACTCATATTTAAAAAAAATCAACTTCACATGAAATTATAATGATTGAAGTTGTAAATATAACCCCAAACTAATCTACACTAGGTTTACAGATGATGGCTGAAATCAGCTGTTATATTATATGTTACTCACGTACGTACGATCGTACACTCGCTTTTATAGGTGTTGATTTTATGCGTTTATGATTTATCATCATCCTTAATTTCAAAAGGTTCACACAATTGAATTACCGGTTTTGTCCACTTAACCTCCTTAAAAAAATTGTCGGTTTATATACCAAAATATTAAACGTTTCATTAAATACCAATATACCCTGTCTTACAAAATAAAGAAGGCTAATACACCTATCGTGATTGATCGGTTCCGGTTACAATCGCATAATGAATAAAGCGAGTCAAGCTTCGCGACTCTTGAACGCAAGAGCAATACGAGTAACCTAATGGAATTGAAGTGTAAGTAGGGGTAGTTTCTCTTTGTAAGGGTTGTGTAAACTGACGACTAATTACCCTGTCAGGTCAGAACAGAAGGGCGCTATTTAACTATCCCAGTTGCAACATTCGATGCCCTTTACACTCGGATCAATACGATTTCATCGCGAACATACCTAACACGTTCCGTTTCATATAGTCGTAGTTAACATGGTCACACTAAGAGCCCACTTCCGTCGTGCGAGGAAGTTAATTTCCATGTTAGCTTCTGACTACAAGGCTTTGGTTTCAGGAACGAACTAGAGATGATGAGCCTTTCAGGTCAGTTTTGGAGATAAATAAATCGGATGGTTTTTGTTTTGATTTCAGTAATCGAGTTAAATTCTTTTTGCATTTGTTTAACAACTAGTTGGCTAACTGATCCAACTCACGTGAAACAAAGAAACCCAAATTATGACGTATTCCCCAAAACTACTACTATCAATTTACTTAATGAAAACAAACGAAAGATAAGTAAGTTAACTTTCATATACTTCTCACATAAAATTAAACAAATATCGCACCGTATATTACTTAGCTTCATATTCCTGATGTCCTCGTGTAAGGTAAAAGCGCTTATCGAAAGCTAAACAATGTCCGCTGTAAATGCAATGAAATATTCTTTTGCATTTCTTGGGCAATGTTTTTAAATCCTCAAAGGACAAAGCGTTAAACTATTTTTCGTCTTCCGATACTATTTCAGTTTGTGGTTTAGGAAGTGGTTAAATATGTTAGTTCCATATCATATTTTCCCCAAACTTACAGTAGGTCAATAAGGACCAAGATAACGGGATTCTGTAATTATCGTTGGCTGCACTGTGTGATATCTTTCACTCCTTGGGTAAAGTAGTGTGTGATTTGGTTTATTGAACTCATCATAAGGTCATAGTTTGTCAAATTATATTATTGAAAACAAATTCGATAATTCTGCTGAATCGCTAACTTGAGTTGAACGAATTTCCAAAATTAAGTTTATATTTATGTATTAGAGTTTCAACTAACGGTTTGGGAAATTGGTCAACTCACGAAGGTTGCCTGCGTGTACGAAATATATTAGTTGAATTGAACCTCAGCCCTAGCCCTGGTTCACGCGCTGCTTCGTTCTGCTCGCAGCGGAAAAACTCACATTGTATGGTACTTTTAGCTCACTTTTATGGTATCTTACGTTTTGATTGATTTTGGGGGAACCAGGCAATAAGGTCGTGCACAAAAAACCATAATGTGCATAATAATCTCCAATATTTAATTGCTTAGATAAAACCCAAACAAATCTTCATTCTATTAAGAAAAATCTAAAAATAATTTACATCCCGTCAAAAAGAGTGCTTCTAGTTGTTTAATTTTTTTGATTAACGAACTCGTTCAAACGATATTAAAAAAACAACTGGTGACCAAATTTGGAATAAATCGTACGTAAAACGCTGCCTTTAGAGTGCGAACACATATATAGGGGCTACATACGGTTTATATATAATAATATAATAAATTGCCTTAAAAGGTCCGTCTTATGACTTCAATTTCTATCCGTGACTAGTTTCGAAGTCGCAACTTCATCATCAGAACTTCCCTAGTTTGTTAATTCCTTCTGCAGGAATCGTCAAGGTTATTCTTAAAGATAACCTTACAATCACAAATATGTTGCACAAACAGAAGAGTTGATGTGGTTATTTCAGATAATGTTAGAACAAAATTATTTCTTATTTAATAATACATTTTACATACAGACAGATGGTTTGGCAATGCTTTCACCGCTTTCTGGATTGTTAGCGGATGTATATTTAAACCATTTTGAAAATGAACACATTATGTCTAGTTATCTTCTATATATATAAAAGCCAAATCCACTGACTCACTGATCACGATTTCTCAAAAACTACTGAACGGATTGGAACGAAATTTGGTATGTAGCTTCCTCTAGGGCCATGGGTGCTCACTAAGAAAGGGTTTTCAAAAAATTCAAAATTTTAGGAGAGTTTGGGGGGGGGGTTCAAAGTTACTAAATCACGATTTCTCTAAACCGACTGAACAGATTGAAACGAAATTTGGTATGTAGCTTCCTCTAAGGCCATAGGTGCTCTCTAAGAAAGGTTTAAAAAAAAATCGAAATTTTATAGGGGTTTGGGGTGTCAAAGTTACTAAAAAAAACCACCGTACGGATTGGAACGAAATTTAGTATGTAACTTTCTCTAGGGCCCTAGGTGCTCGCTAAGAAAGGGTTTAAAAAAATTCGAAATTTTAGGGGAGGTTTGGAGAGGGGTCAAAGTTACTAAAAATCCCCATAAGAAATACATAGTGTAATATATTTATTGATATAATATATTTTTTGTTAATATACATTTAACTTTGATTTGTTTATCCGTGCAAAGTCGGATCGGGCCAGCTAGTAACAAATATAAAGGTAACATCATATTCTACAGTAGATATGTAGGCAACACATTTTTAAGATTTAATGGCTCTAATAGACAAACTGCCTTTAGAGAATTATTTAGAGAATAGATAACTAGAAGTGACCGAAACTTTTTTTAGCGTGACTCATTAGCATATGAGGACTCATGTATTTTGCCTTCTCATTAACTAACTGTACAGTGTAGTGAACCATGATCATTATTTCTTTAATGTAATAATGGTGTTGAAAGGGTAGGGATAATAACAGTCGTAGTAACAAAGTAATACAGGAAACGAATGAGAATAACAAAAGAAATATTGTAATTGGTTCCAATAGCAAAACAATGGTGTAAATTGTCTAGAAGATTGAGGACGTTGAGGAGTTCTTACGGGTCAGGAAGTCGACTACGAATGTTTAAAGTGAATCGAGGAGGCTTATAGCTAGCTGTCGTGCCGGGAGTTAAACGCACGTATCAAATAGAAACTTATAAAAATCCATTTAAAATACTTTGTTAATGATTACCCAACAAATCATGAAAATGTATTTACATCATTTTATTCTACTAATTATAAGAAAGTTTGTTTATTTTTGCAACAATCGGTAGCACACTCATATTATGACAGACTATTAGATGATTTGGATGTTAAATCAACGAAATCTGCAATTCCTACTTTTCACTAAAGATGCAATTACAAAATGTTGTACACGTACTGATATAATATATAACAAGTACACATTTATTAGCCTTACTATAATACAGAATACAATGTCAAATTTAATAATGAAATTAATTTTAAATGTTTCCCATATTAGATAATTAAAAATCTGTTCGCCGTTCTTCTTATTTATAGGGGACACACAAAAATGATTTTTTACTTTTAAATAGGCGTTCGCCCATTTCCGTGATTCATTTTTTCGAACAAAGCTAGACTACTCTGCCCCTGCCCTTCTTTGCTTCGCTTACCAACCACCGAGGAGAAGCAAATGCAAACAGATTATTGTATTATCTGATATTTTCACGAAAATTACGGCACTTGGATCAAGGTAGGGTGGCACAAAAATAAATATCGGTAACCTGGATCCTGACGTAAGGGCAGTAGGGCCATAATTGTGTATAGGACAGAAGCACTTCGATCGGGGAAGGTTGGTGGGGATAGCTGTGACTGGATCCTAATACGTGCGTAATAGGATCAAAGCTTTCATTTGAATGTCAGGATTTTTTTTAGAATAGATAAAATTGAGAGTTTACAATTTTGAATATAATTTTTATTTAAACAATCTGTTGTGTAAAATCCAATTCAACAATATAAACTTGAGTCTTATGACTTTTAATTGACGTGCATTGACTTATTCTGATTTTACTTTAAACTATGATAATTTATTTTTACAATCATTGCTAATAGTTTTAGTCGTCATTGTGAACTTTGTGTAGCAAGAAATTTCCTCCCTTTTATCGCCATACCAGTTTTGAAACTATTGATCATCCTTTGGTCGAACAAGTTAATCTTTAGCCAGCAGCGTAATTGCTGAAACAATGCCCTAATAATAGCTAAATACCCCCCTCCCTTCGAACACAATTGTAATTCAGACTGCGTCAATTAAAGGGAAGTACAATTATCATAGGTAGAGGGGATGGGCTAGGCGGGTAAAGTTGATATTTGTTGAAGCCGATTGTAATAAATCCGAGAGAGAGATTTGAGCACGAGAGAGGCCACGCGAGGGCTGATAAAAATCAGCAATTAGCAACCCGTAATTACATCGCCTTCGGATGGTTTAACCCCCAACCCTCCGCCACCATTCTGTCCCGTTCTCTTCAAATATTAATACTGAATGTACTGCAGGTTCGATTCTATCTCTGACTTAAAATATTGTTCTGGAATTTTTCGAATCATTTTTGTAGGGTAATGGATGCTCGAGGTACGGTTTGTTATCAGTGCGATATAAACAAGTGGTTACGTGTGTTTGATATACCGATATGCTTGGGCTACTTTTTTCACCCTCGGAAATATGTCGGTAATTTGCATACTTCCACCTCATGTTTTTGTTGGAAAACAAATTTGATAATGGATGAGGTATCGAGTTTTCCTTTTTATTTGATTTAGTTGTATAATCACCTCTTGTTTTGTTGTGTATAATAATAATAGCTTGTAACATATTATGTTAGATTAACAAATTTAACAATCGTATTACATTTATTTAAATATTATTAGAAACTTGAAAATAATAAAGTAAAACTGAAGTAGGCCTAGACTCTAATGTAAAAAGCAATTTAAAATTGTATTTTAAAATAATAATTAATCTAACGTTAAAAATAAATAGTAACCATCCGAGGCGTATAATTGCAGATTCTAAATTTAATACATGAAAATATGTCAATGGATAAAAAATAAGTATTATACAGAGTGATATTTAAGTTTGGGATCAACTTCACACCTGAGAGGTATTTTGAGAAAGAAAGATATGTGGTTCTACATAGTTAAACATTATGGAGGGTTGACCCTGGAACGGAAAGACTGGTAAAAGTTACATTGCCGTAGTAGATTTATCAATAACAACACACTAATTCTCACACACAAACGCGTTTCAACGACAAAGTCATCACCCTCAGTGATACATGAGCTACAACTAAAAACTTATAACTGAGTTAAGTGTGTGAGAATTTGTGTGTTGTTATTATTATTTTAAAATAATTCCTTCTCACTCTACAATCTCAAAGTTTATTTAATACATCTATTGCAAAAAAAATTAAGTTTAACATAGTTTCCAGTTAACTGAAATTTATAAGACTATGGCTAAAATAAAAAATAAAATATTCAAATTGGAATAGTAAAAATTTGAAGAAATAAATTATAATTCTTGCAAAGATTTTGCATTCTACTTCGTCTGTAATTTCTGTGCAGTTGATACAGATCTACCCCCTTTGTTCTTCACAAAATTTTTGATTGCATAGGCCTACAATACAATGACTAGTTGTCATAAGTATTTTTGCAGCCCTACATAATTTACAGACATTACAGTACTTCTGTTGTCTGGTATTTTTGCTGAAACTTGAGTGTTTTCACTTCCTAGTACTTGATAAATTACGTGTTTTACTAATAGCCGAAGCCGAAACGGCCGTCGCACTACGGCAATAAAATAGAATATTGTAAGATGGTAAGTTA
>JAGFPH010000075.1:968515-978524 GCA_018207615.1 Philaenus spumarius
AAAGCGTTATAAATCGTAATAAACTGTAATTTATAAATCAACGTAAATAAATAAACGTACTTAACTGAATTAAGTCAACGTATTAAATCAGGTAAATACTCCTAACTGGCGAAATATTCGCACGGGTCAGCTAGTGTTGATAAATAGTTGCAAAAGGTTATTTGTTGTTATTAGTGAATTCCCATAGGAAAGATGAGCTGTTGTGACTCTTATGGTAATACCTAAGGTCGGGAGTAGTAAATGAGCACCGATCATGGTTCCCAGAACACGTTTTAGGGTGTCATTAGACATTTTATATGTATTTATAAGACTTATATGTATACTGTATATGTATTCTCACTTTAACGGCGTCATACTAAGTTTGAATTGGTCCAAATTTGGTACACACATTGGTTGTCTATCTCGCTCGGACGAGTTCGTTAGCCAAAAAAATCCAATAAACTGAAGCAAGTTTTTTGGCCGGAAGTAACTATTTTTTTAGACTGTTCCTACGACTGTTTTTAAGGTTTATCTAAAAAAAAATTTAATGTGTGATATTATTCTGCATTATAGCGTGCTTGGTTCCCCCAAAATCGATCAAACCGTAAAATACCATAAAAGTAGCAGGTTCAAATTCATGAAAGGGATTTTACCGTGGGGGTATCTTCCGATTCGAGGCCGACTCCGAGTTTGTACTATGCGAGCAAAGCGAAGCAGTCCATAAACCGACGCGCAAGATCGAGGTGCAAACTTGCAAAAAGAATTTTTCCGTTGCGAATGGAACGAAGGAGCGCTTGAGTCTTAGGTGGAAACAAATTGTACTAATCTATTTCGTACACTCGGCAGATTTTCAGCGCTTGCGTGAGTAAATCAATTTCCCAAATAGTTGGTTGAAATCATAAAACATTTAAACTTAATTTTAAAAATTTGCTCAACTCGCGTCGGCGGTTCAGCTGCGTGGTTTTCTTTTTGTAGGGGTTAAAAAACAAAAAATGAACCAAAAACAAAGAAAGAAATTGGTAGGAAACAAGTAATAGCTACTGAACTTGATACTGATCGGAACATGAAGTATTTATAAAATAGACTGAACCTTGATTTTATTAAATAATTGCAAATAACGTTTATCTTTTCCTTTCACAAAACCCCTTGCAAATAAATAAAACTCCCATGTAAACATTAAACTGCAAGCAAACATTTTTTACCCGACAAAACAGTTTTACAATTACAATTAATATTTCCAGGCAATCACGTGCGACCATTCCTTCAGTTAAACACGGGGTTTGTGTTTATTTTTAAGAGATACAAAATCGCGATAAATGTTAGTTATTGCAAATCCCGTGTTTACTTTGTTAATTTGATTTATAGGAATTAAAGTCCACAGATATTTCTACTGTATTCTGCTGACTGCTATAAACACACAAAGTTGTGATCAAATATTTCTGATTGGTAAGAACAATTGCTCTACTCGGATTCAAACACTTTTTCTTGAGTTGTGTGTTCAGAAATAGCTGCCTAGGTCACTGAGATGAAAGTGAGTCTCATTTATGAAAATATTTTAACTAATTGTGTGCAGAAGAAACTAAACATTGGGTTTTAGTAAGGCACTGCTAGTCAAGATCATACGCTTCATTATTAGGGCTAAAACCAATCAAATAAACAAATTGTACATATATATATATATATATACAATAAACTAGAATAATACAAATTGTTTATGTACTTGAATTGTAATATAGAATGGCCTTCAATAAACCAATATTTGAAATAAATTACATAAATCACATCTGGCATTGATCCCAAACAGAGCGACAAAGCACAGCTTTAATTTATTTACAAAACTGAAATGTCGGATAGCAATTATTAAATTTATTTAGTTTGACTAGTAGCAGAATGGACAGCGGCTAATCCACGGGGCTTACCAACCCAATAAATCAACTTGGCCAAATTACATATGGGAACAGCAGTAACTAACGTTGGAGTCGGGTCGATTCATATTTTTCTGAATATCGTAATCAAATTTGTTATACACGTAATGGAAGTAAACCTGTTATGAAAAATCAATATAGATTAGGTCTAAGAAATCGTACATTTTTCCAGTTCCATAAACTATTTCGACTTCATATACAGGGTGTCAATTAAGTCTGGGACCGATTTAATATTTCGTATATAAGGAAAATTTGAAGGTAGATGTGATTGAAGAACCTACTCTATGTAAAAATAATATATTATTAAGATATCAAAAAATGTATCCGTCATCTTCCGTCATGATCCGCCATTTTGAATGTAACTTTGTTTTTTTAAATGGGAAGGTGGTCTTGTGATACATCATTTCGATGTAGAATTTCAAGAGAAAACAAACGGTGAAATTTGCTCATCTATATCTTTAACCGATTAAAAATAGCGGAATAAAAACAACGAAATCATGTTTCCGATGTTGTCCCATTTTGCTGTAAATATTTAAAAAAAATTTATTGTTATTATTTTTTTATTCAGAATTAAATAAGCTTTCAAACGATATGCCACACGACGATATTTGGGAGTATTTAAAATTTTTGAGTTACAGCCATTTAGATTTTTTCAAAATTGATTTTGAGTGGTTCAACCAAATATCGTTGTGTGGCAGTCGTTTGAAAGCTTATTTAATTCTGAATCCGAAAAGAATATTAATTAATATTAAAACAAAAATAGAACAGCAAAATGGGGCAAAATCGCACTGAAAAAACTCTATCCTTGCAGCAACACAATTAATGTTGCGGTAAAAGAAATATTTGTTTACGGGTCAGCAGGGTGTAGTTAGCTTTACGGTTAAAGTAAGCTACTGTTGATCTCTTGATGTTATAGCAATGTTATTAACTTAGCAGCAAATGTAAGTTCAACAGTAAGCCTAATGTTTCTATGACATTAAGGCACTACTAACTATGTCGCAAGGCTAGTTAATGTAGTAGTGAATATAAACTAATGTAGTTATAACATTAGGTAGAGTGTTTAATATTGTAGTGTTCCTTTACTGGTAAGTTAGTTGTTATTGTCACAAAAATAATAAAATTAGGCAATACATCTACAAAATATTACACTCATATTAGTTATTGTAATCATAAGAGTAATTGCTCTCTGTATTTCGGTATAACAAACGTCCTTGCAAGGTTAGTTGATGTAGTGATGAACTTCATACTAATAAAGTTCTAACACTAGTTAAGATTGTAATTACTATATAGTTTGTTTATTGTAACAATAGTTATTTTTGTCACAACAGAAACAGCTTTTCTTAACTCCGATATTTTATTTCGAAATTTGTTGACTAGCTTTCCCCTGCATACTAACTGTCGAGGTCCTCCAGTTAGAGGAGGTACATAGTAAGAGTTCTGGAAAAAATAAAAATTAAGTGTAAGATAACTATAAAATATATTATATAATATACATAGTTATTAATGTATGTAGTTATTTACATGGTTAAGGACATAACATTTTTACTGTATCTTAAAATAAAGAATTCAAGCTTTAAATTACAACTTTTTAAAATGTTAACCTAAATTTTATGTTTAAAGCTACCGTATTTGATAATGAGTTCATTACTTTTAATTTAATTAATTACTGCGACATTTCCCACCGAAGATGGATATTTATTATCTTGAGTAGTAGTTAAGCTAGTTTGAAGTTACTTTTTTGTTAGTAAAAAACATTCTTAGTTTTAATAATTAGTTAACACGGGTTGATCAATACTCGTAAACATCGTAAATTATTTTAAATACATAAATTATTTCAAATATCAGAATAATTAGTTCTGATAAAAGTAATCAAAATTCATTATCTAAATATTTGTATATGCTATTTTTAGGTTTTTGAAGAACATCAAAATATTTACAAAATAATAAAATAAGGCTCTGTCATTTCAAATGTAAAAATTCCTAAAACAATTCATGTTAATTGACTGATGCCGTTGGCAGTCTAACTGAGGCTTTAATGGAAAATTACTTCTTAAAAACCACTCCTACATATTAAAAATTCATTCACACATTTTTAAACAGCTAAACAACTAAACTGTATCTTTTAGAATATTTTTTTAACAAATCGTTAATTTGTTCTAAGATGTAGTTGTTAATAATAAATATTTTAGCGAAATGCCTGACGTATATAAATTAACAATTATGTTATTTTGTTAATTTTCTTTCTTTGAGCCTTATATTTTTACTTGAAAAGATATAATATGAATGAATTGTCTGTAGTAATGTTAAATCAGTTAAATGGAAGTTAGGTACTAAAAAATAAGTTCCTTTACATGGATTTCCTCCATATTGGATAGGGCAAGTATATCTATTTCATTTTCTGAAATGAAAGTATATTATTTGTTAATAAACTAATTATGTGTAAATAGATTATGTTAAAATGAATTTTAAATATTTACCAGAATGATTATTAAAACAATAATTTAAAATATATAGAAAATAGATTAGTTATATATCTTTAAAATAGTATAACAAAGTTATGTATAACTTCAGGCAACCTCCCATAACCTGTAATGAAATTTTAACATTGAATATATACAGTATTTATTATGGTAGTTTTAAAATTACTGCATCTAATTATAATACTGTATTAACTTATGTATTTACCTGAACTTACCTTTAAAAATTGTAATATAATTTTGAAATCCCCATGACGTCAACAAAGCTTCTACATGTAGGCTATAAAGATCCATGTATGTTGAAAAACAAGAAGATCGACAACGAAGCAGTTTAGTTATAGCTGTTTGATGTGGTCTTTGTTGTTACTTGTTAGTCTACCGAGTACTGAAGAGAAACTGAATTCGAATTTCGTAAAAACGTGAGAAACTGTAATTGTGGACAGGGTAACTCTAAAACAGGAAAAGGCTACCGTCTAAAGGATGTAAAGCGGATGTAACCCAGTTCACTGCATAAATAACCGCCTTTATGCCTTGTAAGTAAGCTAACATTGTGAACATATTACGATATTGTTTTCATTCCGTTTTTTAGATGTATATTACGTTAGATTTACCTTATAGTTACATTAACTAATTTAGTGACTACAATCATCGCCTTTACGTATATTAAATTAACTATGACATTTTACTACATTAGAGTTTACAGTAAAACTCAACATTAAAAAAACCTTACAGCAATGCAAATATTTCAAGCTCTAAAGTAACCATGACATTATAAATGTTACCATGACAGAAAAACTGTTAACATTAATTTTAACTTTGCAGTACGGTTAGAGTTTTTTCAGTGCGGAAAACACGATTTTGTTGTTTTTTGGTCGCCATTTTTAATCGGTTAAAAATATGGATGTGCAAATTTCACCGTTGGTTTTTCTTGAAATTCTACATCGAAATAATGTATCACATGACCACTTTGCTATTTAAGAAAAACAAAAGTATATTCAAAATGGCGGATCCAAGATGGCGGATACATTTTTTGTAATCTTAGTAAAATAGTATTTTTACATAGAGTAGGTGCCTTAATCACATTGATTATGGGATTATATCTTTGTAAGTGAGAGTGTGTGTGTGAATTTATAAATGCAAATGCTAAATGACTCTACATTCTTTAACCCTAGAGGAGCACTCTCGGTCTTTCCGACCGGGTTTCAATAAAAATGCGTATAAGTCTTCCATATCTTTCAATAGCCTCGTCCACTAAATATACCTATGCTTATACTATTTCCTCTCCTCCAAAGTTTGAACCTTAGAAAGGCTTATACATTTTTTTATTGAAACACGGTTTGAAAGACCGCAACCTCCGAGGTTAAGGGTCGGCTCTAGTAAAACAGAAAGCAACCTGCGACTCCAGCGTAGCGGTGGTAGGTTACGCGGACATTGCTCATCCTAAATCCATTTAAAACCCGAAATTGTTCAAATAGCGTTTTCAAAAAAATACCAAACTCTTGGGGACAAAATTCTTCATCCGAATGGCTTGATAATTTTTCGCTATAATTAATAGTTACATCGTAAAAAAATATTTAAAGTCACCCTATAACGGCGGTAGGTTACACGGACATTGCTCAGCCTAAATCCATTTAAAACCCGCAATTGTTCAAATAGCGTTTTCGAAAAAATACCAAACTCTTGGGGACGAAATTCTTCATGCAAATGGCTTGGTACTTTTTCGCTATAACTAATAGTGACAACATACAAAATTATTAAAAATTAGTTTTTTAAATTGTTAATAAATATTAAACAAAACGTTTTTCTTAATTTTGGAAAAGCCATTTGCATGCGTATTGGCCATAGCTTTAAAATGACATATCGTTTATAATTATCCGATCAAAAATAAAGGAAAAATATGGATTTTAATTTAACATTGGTCTTATGGAGTGTCAACCAACATGGCCGACAGCTAGAGCCGACCCTTAATAAAGTCGTCAAAACTAAACTTTTCGTTATATTCGTAAATTGGCACAGAAATAAGTAGTATTTTTGTATGAAAACATTGAAGAATGACACGCTAATTAGGCCAGTCGGTAGGGGTCAATTTAGACCAAAAGCTCAAGTAATTTACAATACGGCTGATTTTTATATTTACATTAAAGTATGTAGATTAACATAAAAAAAAGTTTACCAGTCTATCGATTTCCCAAAGTCGAAAAAAAAATCGATTATCATTTTTTTCCCCATTATCCTTAATATTTCGAGCTGGGATGAAGATAGAGAAAAATAAAAATACCACCGTGTAGGTGAGGTATTTTTCAACAAAAAAGGACATATGTATTTATTTCGTCCAAGCAATGGTTTGTCTGAAAAAAATTCGATAATGCAGGTATGTATTTTGCAGCAGGGGAAATCACTAAAAGGGGACATCTTATTCATATATGAAGCTTTGGCTCATTCTAAATTGGCCGAATTATATATCGAATTGAAATTTGACATAGGAGTTAAAATATATATTTTAAACATTTATGCTGAGTCTCAGCTTGTTATCTTGAAAACGACACGATCTAGAGCCACTTGACTTATCAATGGGTTTCTCGATTTTAGGAGTACCGGACCCACGAACTAATTTCAATCTAATCCAGTTTCGTCAATTTTTGGAATATCAACATCAAATTTGTTTTACAAGTTGAGTACACCAGTATAAATATTCTTAGTAAGTATGAACGATTTTTGTCATGCTATTTTTAAAAACGAGGCGCTTGAAAATAGTCTTCTGTTTTACCTATCTCGTTTTAACTATAAAACCTTTGGATTCAACGACTCCATTTTCGACATTTTTGAACATATCGATTTAAAAATTGGTTCATAAGTTAAAAACACAATTGTTTTTTGCTATACTTATTTTAAAAACTATATTAAAAAATTGACTAATCTGCAGCCGATTAACTCAAGCGTTTTGATGAAAAATCTAAAAAGGTCTAACATTATACTTTTTTAAGTTACTTGTGCTTTGAAAAGTAAATAATAAAAAAGGTGTATACTCCTTGATCTTGTTTGAATCTATATATTTAACTTGTAAAAAAACTTTCAGGTTGATATTTTAAAAAGTTTATAAACTGGAGCTGTTTAAAATAAATTGGTGGGTCCGGTACTCCTAAAATCAATAATCGAAATCGACTCCTAGATCTGGTCATTTTCAAGATAACAAGCTGAGACTCAGCATAAATATTTAAAATGTATATTTTAACTCCTACGTCAAGTTTCAATTCGATATATTAAAAGTCGGCCAATTTAGAATGAGCCAACGCTTCATACATGAATAAGATGTCCCCTTTTAGTGATTTCCCCTGCTGCAAAATACATACCTGCATTATCGAATTTTTTCCAGACAAACCATTGCTCGGACGAAATAAATACATATGTCCTTTTTTGTTGAAAAATACCTCCCCTACACGGTGGTATTTTTATTTTTCTCTATCTTCATCCCAGCTCGAAATATTAAGGATAATCGAAAAAAAAATGATAATCGATTTTTTTTTGACTTTGGGAAATCGATAGACTGGTAAACTTTTTTTATGTTAATCTACATACTTTAAAGTACTTATAAAAAAAAAATCAGCCGTATTGCAAATTACTGGTAGTTGTAACCTATACCGACTGGGCTAAATGTCAACTTTGTATATTTATAAAACATTATGTAAATAGTAAATGTTTTCATTAATTTTGTGATGTCTTTTATGACCTGGCCTAAAAGACAGTGGTCGCCCCCTTACGTAATTTTTTAACGCGTCCTTTCTCAAATTTTCCACGATTTCTTTTCCTTTCTATTGTTTAAGAAGAGTTGTAACCAGGCTTAGAATTTGAGGGTTTTGATTGGCAGTTATAGGGTATAAAAAGGTTTTCATTTAATTTAAGGGATGAATTATAATATATAAATAACAAAATATTTATTATTATAATTATTATGTTTTTTTTTAATAATTTGATTTACTATTGCTTACAGGTGTTTATGATTTTTTAGAAGTAGCCTACAAATATGAAATATTATCTGGTTTTCTTCTGTAAACTACCAACTTAAACGAATAAATAAATAAACAAACAAAAATTAAAACTAAACACAAAATTTCCATAGCTTACATAAATAGTAAATAATAGAAAATCTACTGGAACTGTATTGTTCCAAATTGTTGGATTTCCCCGAATTGCCCAAATATTTTAAAACAATAGAAGCAGGTTTTAACGAATCTGTGTGCGCGGGAGAGTTATATATTTTTAATGCAGATCGGTCACCAGATTGCGGTGTGAAGTGGGCAAATTCTGACGTGTTTACAAACCGATAAAAAAAACTCTGCCCTACTGAGATATAATCCGGCCAGCTAAGTGTAAAAATATTTGAATATTTAGTTTTGGTTTCATAATATACAGGAGAAACGTTTTTAAAACTTCGTATTAGGATAGTCAAACAAATTTCTTAAAATGATTTAAAGTTTTGTTAATTGGTAGTTTATTTTACGCAGATACTCTGATACGTATACCTTGAATTAAATTATGTAGCTTAGGCTATGTTAATTTAGCGTCTGTCTAAGTGGAATAAAGTAAATAATATATTTTTATATGTTGTTTGAGTCGTGACTACAATTAATATTTTAAGTTACCGAAATTTAAAATATATATATATTATTTTACAACAAAAAACTAAACTAAACATTTGGTTCTAAGAACTTGTATGAGAATTAGAAAAATATTATATGTACGCTTATCTTCTACTTTAGAACATTATGTACAGGATACGAATTTCCAAACCATTTTTTGAGTTACTTTGAATCATAATAACCAAATAATAAATTATCAAAAACAATAAGTACAAAATACTACAATCTGAATGTTATTTAAAATAAATAATAAAAAACAAATTCTTTTTAAAGACCGACCAAACGGGTAAAACAAATTTTTTATTGATAATTTGTCTTAAAAATATTCTCTTACAATGATATACAGTACTATATATTAACAATAAATAGTTACGTATTTACCAGCTCTTAGACACTTTTGGGACGAGCTGGTCATTCACGAATAGCATATTTCGTGATGTCTTCACGTGTACTATTTGTACAACCTCTACCACAACTGTTACAACATATCTCCACACCATAACGTCGACATGTATATCTACCACTATTACACGGATCTGTTGTATCCGTTTAACAGGTGCAACGGATCATGTTTAATAACAACTCTGGAGCAGAGTTCATTTCACATATTATGGGTTGAAGTTGGTCTCCTGCTTTTTTCCAACCCCACTCTTCGGGATTGACAATATTGGTGTTCGTAATTTTCTAACAAAAACATTGTAAATGAACGCGAAGAAGATGATGCCTGGCAGCGTCTTCGTAGGTGGCAATCTTGCAATATTAAATTCAAGATATTTCCAGTTGTAATTTTTTCAAGTAGAGATTATAGCGAATTAGGTTCAGGGTATCTATCTTTGATTTTCCACCGTAGAATGATACCAATGCTTTGGGGCCTGCATTTCAGATAATAACATTGCCAAAGAAATAAATCTCAAGAAATTTACTGCTTTTTCGTCTAATTCTAAAAGATTATAACATTAAGATTTAGATAGCACACCAGTTGCCAGGCCTT
>JAGFPH010000075.1:995887-1007571 GCA_018207615.1 Philaenus spumarius
GCACGCAAGGTCAAGGTGCAAACTCGCAAAGCGAATCAGTCAATAATAAGAGCACGCAAGTCAAGGTGCAAACTCGCAAAGCGAACAGTCAATAATCCGAGCACGCAAGGTCAAGGTGCAAACTCGCAAAGTGAATCAGTCAATAATCCGAGCACGCAAGGTCAAGGTGCAAACTCGCAAAGTGAATCAGTCAATAATCCGAGCACGCAAGGTCAAGGTGTAAACTCGCAAAGCGAATCAGTCAATAATCCGAGCCCGCAAGGTCGAGGTGCAAACTCGCAAAGTAGCAGCGCGTGGGCCGGGGCTGGAAGCTGAAGTGGAAACAAATTGTACTAGTATATTTCGTAAACTCATGTAGGTAACTATTTAACGTCTTCGTGAGTAGATAATTTTCCAAATAGTTGGTTGAAACCCTAAAACATATAAATTTAATTTTGAAAATTATGTCAGCGGTTCAGCTGCGTGATCGAATTTTTATATTAATAACTGTTTGAAATAGCGTTTCCTAAGATTTAAAAGAGATTGAATTATGTTTCGTTATTTTTTTCGAATATTCTCAAATCTTTTGAATAGACAAACTGCAAAAATAGAAATAATGGCTATTTAATTTGTTTTGTGAAACTGTCAATTTTTTCACTACAGATACCGGCTATAGGTTCCCATAGATACCCATAGTTGGAGAAAAGTGATGAATTATACTCACTTTAAAGTTGAATTAGCCAGTCAAAATAAAAAGTTATTAAGTCACTGAAATAAAATACTATTTAAACGGCTATATTTTAAAAGACATTTATTAGATTTTCCCGCAGGAAAATAACTTTTCAACCGCCCTCAGTTAAAACACACTAAACAGATCAGGAACAATATTAAAGTTTTCTTTCAGAATTATAAAAACATGCTTTGTTTCTTCCACTTTTTAATAGCATTTCGCAGTTGAACGGAGATGATATAATTTCTTTCAGAGAACTTGATATTGACCCCAAGGGCACTTTCCCCCTCAATAAGTATAGCCAACTGTAATGAATCTTATTGGATAAATTTCAAGCATCAAAATTGTTATTAAATACATTATATTTATTTTACTTGAATTTAGAATATTTAAAATAGAAAATTGCAAACTACGTTAAGGTTTGTAATTTCCATCATATCGAAATCGGAATACACAAACACAAAACTGTTAACACAGTTAATTATAAAAGCTAATAACATTAAGGTGATACATTCATTATTTTATAAATATAAATAAATAATTTTTGAAAACTTTGAAGTAAGAATATTTTATAAAAATAAATACATAATTTTTTAAAAACTTTGTTGTAGGAATAATTTTACGGTTGTGCTTATTTTAAAATTACACATAAAATCGTTACCAACCAACAGATAATAATATGCATATAATATGTAAGAAAGTCTAAAATCTTCTTGATAAGACCATTCTTAAAATGCGTGTTAAATAAGTAATGTATTTTTGAAAATAAACAGTCAGTTTAACATTTAGTACATTTTTAGCAAAGAAATGTCTATTCAACCTCAGTTTTCCATGTTTATATGTTTTAGTTGAATAAACTGAGCATCTTTTTGAAACTTAAAAGGGTATATAATATTATAAATAAATATAATGAAAATATCAATGCTTTCTTTAGACTAAATACTTTATTGGTTATTATTGCCTTAACAAACATATAATATATTGCTCCTACAATGAAAAAATTAAATACAAACAAAACTTTAAAAATTAATAAAGTCTATGAAAATGATAATCAACGGCGGAAGTAAAACTATTTCAATATTTAAATAAGATGGAATAAATCAGAAAGCACTATACACTTAAAATTATGAACAACTTTATCATTGAAGATACAATAATAAAACACCAATAGAGAAAAACTAACGACATTTAAAAATAAAAACAAGCAACATAACACGTTACGCGGAGAGGCGTTACGCGCACCATCAGCAAGATGTCCCATTCTCTCTCTGCTTTCGCAAGGCGTGTCTGAAAAAGTTTACACTTCAAAATCAATGTGCCGTTTTTAGAGAACAACATTTTTAAATTTTAAGTTTTTTTCTAAAATAACTTTAGAAACTAAATATGGTTTATCTTAATAATTTAAAGCACGATTTCGCTCAACATAGTGGTCCGTTTACCACTCGTTCAAGACCTGTATCGTGATCTGAAGTGAGTTTTAACCAAAATGGAGACAGGCGTGTAGTACAGTGCGGTTTAATTTTAATTGTAAATCGTTAATAATTAATTAATATAATGTATGGCAAATTGAGCCCACGGGAGGCGTTTGAGAAATGGAGGCATCTTCGTACTGGCCGAAATTTAAATTATGGCAAAAATATTTAAGCCGATTCCCAGCCTATGTATGGCTAGTTGTTGCACCTTCCAGTCTAGTGAATCGTGTTAGTTAATTATAAAGTTCTTCAATGCGGTTCTCTGAGGGTCTTCCAGGTTTCACTTCAAGAACCCTCTGAGTGTGCGGCAAGAGAAAAGTTCTTAGGCCTATAGGTTACATAATGCGGTCTAAAGCTTTGTCCCGCCAACATCCACGTTATACGTTTATAAAGATAAGAACACACTTTCGTTTAACGTAAAAATACTTTAAAAATAAACGTTGTAAAATATATAACAGAATGAACAAAAAGGCAATTCGTTGCCTGGTATAAACGTCGCCCGTATACGCTGTGTAATATGACGTCATGAGATATATTGTAGCAATTCGTTGTCTAAATCCGTGTTGGATGAAGAAGAGTGGACAAATCATGTTTATTGTACAATAGCGAGTATGGGAGGGAGGGATACTTCCACCCCTCTCCCTCAGCTCTGACGATGAAATTATGAACACGACCAGATGTTACCAGGGTACACATTTCATTCCAAATAAAGATCAAGTGTTTTTGTGACAGTTAAGGTAAAGTAAGGTGCTGCGCGTGGTTTCTAAGCAAAGCCATTAAATAACAGATAAATATAAATTGCCACGTGGTTTAGGTTGTGGCTCAGGTCGTGATTAAGGTTGTGTTATTATGGTCTGTAGAATTGCTTTTCCGTTAATATATTTCGTAATTGTATTTTTAAGAGTTTTGATTTTTAAATAAATTTAATGTTATATTTTTCATGGTTTTGGTAACGGTATTATTATAGTTAGTGTGTCACTATCTGGTTGCGTGTTAATTTTACCAACTTTTTCTTCTAATTGGATTTGGAGGTGCTTTTAGTACTAAATACTCAATTCATTAACTTGATTAGTATGGCAATCTATTTGTGGAAAGTGAAAACAAAAGAACTATTTGTCGACTTTATCAACTTTCGTATTATTGGTATTTTTAATTCATATAAAAGTGAAACTAAAATATTTAAAAGTTAACTCATAGTTTTGAAGATTATAATAAGATTTTTAATTCGAACGAAGTATCTATTGCAGTAACAAGTTTAGTGACCAATGCATATAATTAAACATCTGTAAAATCTGGAATTCTTTATAAAAACATTACAATAACTACACTTTTTTAATATATACCAGAAAAAACCACAAAGTTATTTATTTATTTATTTATTTATTCAATTTATTTTCATAAATACCAAATCAATTACAGACACTTGTATAAAGAACTAAGGAACAAAAACTGCCCACTGGGCCAAAGCCTGTGAGTCCCTCGATATACACTCAATGAGGGAAAATATAAAATATAACAGCCAAACAAATTGTATTAAAGGGGCTCACAGACGATAAACTTGGTCACCAACCGACAATGTAGAACGTCTGTGGGCAGGTTGGTGGTTGATTTCCATGTTGTCGATAATGTTGAGGTAAGATCAAATAGGTTTGACATTTGGTGGGCGGATCCAAATATAACATCAATATAATGATGTTAGCAACTTGGTTGTCAACATCTCGTGTGGCCTGTTGCATCAACCCGACAACATTGTTGACAACAAGGTTGGCGACCAAGTTGATCGTCTGTGGGCGATATTAAACATTAATATTTCCAGCTGATTCAATATCCGATCAAAACAAAGACAAATTAACATCTAAGTATTTTAGGTTTTCTAAACTAGTTATCTTTGACAAACTAACATAAAACAAGATGTTAGTTTTTATATTGGAACTCAAATACATATATTGAACATCAGACGAGGAGTTCAATCGGTACGTATCAGGCACAGAGAGACGATAAGATTATCTGTAAGGAAACAGGATAACCAGCTCGGTTGCATCACTTCCAAATTGAAACAGCCATTTGTTAATTTGCCTTTTAAAATTAAACAATTTATAATTTTTAAACAGTCGTAGATTCACCGGATGATTTTCAAAAAAGAAACTTGTGCCATATAATGTGAGTTAGTGACAGAAAATGATTTATTAATTTGTAAGTCCTTTTCCTAAAGAAATTTGAAGTATGCGTTAATTATCACTGATCAACTTCTAAGAAAATACTATTTTAATTTTAAAATATTTAAATTTCGAGGATTTTTACATTCAGTTCCCTTAAAACTCAGTGTAAAAACAGCATTTGAAGAAAAATTAATCCCTTTTCAATGCATCTGTCTGTGTAACTTTTTTAATTAATCAAGCGGCTCAAGAATAGATCTAAAAACATAGCCCCAAGATAATACCCCCCATAAGTAATAGCGTAGTACTGCTTTATTGATATTTCGAACATCGTTATGTTTTCTGAAAATTAATATTCTAGTTTTGTATTTTCTAACCTGTACTTAACCTTGTTTTTTTTTTTGTACTTATAACCTGTTCAGCCTATTTCACTATCTTATCCATCATTATGGCTTGGTATTTCAAATAAAACATTTATTTAATAATCTAAACTACTGTATTATTATAAAGAGGTCAAATTTGTTTGTTTTTATGCAGTGGGTAATCTCTAGAACTACTGAACCGATTGAAAAAAATAGTTTTACTAATAAAAAGCTACACTATCCCTGAATAACATAGGCTATAATTCATTTTGATAAAAACATTTTGTATTTCCATATTTGTAAATTTAGTAGGGAAAAAAATACTGATGAACCAACACATGTATTTACATTTATTATTATAGCAACCAATTTAATAAATTAACAGATAAAACAGCCGTTTTCTCCAATATTTCCATTAGCAACTGACTTCAAACTTTGAAGCAATTATTTTTATTTCTATCTTTAAGGTTAGGGTTTTATTAAAGTGTAGACCTGAGCCTTGCTGGTTCTTTTAACCTTTATTATAACTGCTGTTATAAAATATACGAAATAATTTGATTTTAAAATTTAACATTATTTACCATCTTAGCTTTGGGGTTTTTATTAATCCTACACATTTATTATAAAGAAGAAAACATAATATGATTATGAGTATAGAAGGTTCCAACGGGGTTGGCGTATGGAGCACGCAGGGGTTTCCCTTAGTAATAAATACATATATATCCACCTCATGTGTGCTATTTTAGGATTTTTGGTAAACATCATTTTTCTTCCAATGATAGGAACTAAATTTGAGATATTACATAAAAGTAAAAACTAAATAATTTTCGACCAATTGAATAAGTCACTTTCGATCGCGAGGTTTTATTATTATCTTATTATCGCCAAGTTTTGTGGTGAATCGCTTCTAATATAAATATTATAAGAGAAATTGAAAAAAGGAGTGCATAGCAATGGCTAGAAAGTAAAAAAACCGTAAGCAACACTGCCGGATTACTATAGCCAAATTGTCTTATCAGGAAATAACCCGTATTAAATACTGGGAATTTCCTATGAATTTTGTTCCTTGTTCCGGGAACTGTTAAAAAAACACCTTTGCACATGATTATAGTAAATTTAATTACCTTTCGATTGATATAGCTCACAAATTGTACTTTTACTTATGAGTGGGAGAAATTGCGCAATTACCTTACGTTGATAACGAAAGAAACATTTATCGGGAGATTCCAATCAATTTTGTTCCTTGTTCCGGAGACTGGACTTAAAATATCTTTGCTCATAATTGTAGTAAATTTAATTGCCTTTCGAGCGATATAGCTCACAAGTTGCACTCGGGCTTATGAGTGGGAGAAATTTCCCAGAAACCTTACGTCGATAATGAAAAAATCATTTATCGAGAGCTTCCTATCAATTTTGTTCCTTGTTCCGGTTACTGTACCTGAAATACCTTGCACAGGATTGTTGTTACTTTAATTACCTTTCGAATGATATAACCCACAAATTCTAATCGGCTTTATGAGTGGGAGAAATAATGCAATTTCCTCGCTCTAACTTTGCCATTTTGGTTTGAATCAAATAGGCCGCCATTTTGTGTCAAATCGAAAATAAAAAAATGAGTGTCTGGAAAATCCTACAAGGACCCTTCCACTAAAAGTTCAGCTATTTTGAAGCATATTTACTTCCACTTATCAAGGTGGGAAAACCCCATAAACTTATATACTCCTCAAATCATTAACCAAAACGATTAATCGATATAACTCCGCCATTTTGAATCGGATTAAAGAACAAAAAAACTGTATCTGAAGAATCCTACTAGGACCCTTTCACCAACAAATCAACAATTTTGAAGCATATTTACTAACAATTATCAATCCGGGAATAAAACATAAATAAATAAACATAAATTAATGTATTTTGAAAATCGTCTAAAAATGGTCTGAAACTGATGGAAACGAAGTTTTACCCTCCGACGACGAATCGTTTTCAAGTGGGGTTGAGTGTAATAGCTCTAGTTTTCTTTAAAAATTCGGCTAAAAAGGAAGTTTGTATTACCTACTTCATTTTAGCTATTGATGAAGAGGTATTTTAAGTAATATTGAAATACGATTTTATTTATTTTGACATAGCCTACACACATATTTAAAAACAATTTTATCCACTTTTGTAATTAATTTCTTTCGAGATATGAGCCTCCAGAATCTGTTAAAAGTTTGTTCCACTAACTTTCAAACGGGGGGGTGGGGGCATTTATTTTTCTGATCCGAGGTAGCAGATCGAGATGTAAACTCGCAAAGCTGGAGGCTGAGGTATAAAGAAATTCTACTAATAGACTTCGTATACGTAGGTAGCATCCAGCGCCTTCTTGAGTAGACCAATTATTTCCCAGTTTGTTAAACCCCTAAAACATATTAACCAAATTTAGAGGTATATTCAAATACAATGTTTTATTTTTTGTGTGTCTTATTGAATTTTTTTTCTAGGTCTTCCATTACTGATTGTAAAATGTAAGTATAATTACAAAATGATTTTAGTATTTTAGAGGATTAGTGTTGCATTAGATAACTTTGTTTAAATAGTACTGGAAACAAATTCTGTAATTGGTGACTTAACCAATAACATTTACCATGGTTTATAAGACAAAAATTTAGAAACATAACACGTCAAGAAATTTCTTTCAGTCTTATGATTTACAGTACACAATGGAAAAAGTTTTTTTATTCAGTCATACTCATAATATAATAAGGTCTTAATTGTATTCTTAAATTTCAAGTACTATTAGAAGACAACTTATGGAGTCAAAAAGAGCACAATTTTATTACAAATACAACAAGTCCTGTTTTGGATTACAAATGTCAAATAATGATTGATATGCATGCATAACGTATGATTTCTGCTGTAATTATATAAAAACTTAGTCTAGAAAAACGCGTCTTGGTGCATATTTTGTATAGTAATTTCATACGACATCTAACAATGAGGCAAAATATCGCAATATATCTACTCTGAACTTGCATCGTACATTAATCTATAACTTTTCACATAGACGCATCACTATTGTAGCGAAGGGGGAGATTTGATTTATGCCCTAATTAAAATTACAATTACCTGATTGAAAACTTTTGAAATGTTATTAAATTTCAGCGCTACCTATCGGAAATAAATCACAGCGCATCCAAATTAATATAGTTTAACTGTTTACTATTCAATAAGCTCGCGGCATTCATAAATTATTGGTCGGATTCCATTGTATTCGTCCGCCAAATGAACTACAAATTAATAACGTGATTAATTAATTTTATTATGTATGCGTGCTTATCACATGGTTTTGTAAATCAGTACGAAGGGTCGGTGGGGGGGGGAACTTACCGTGCAAAATGAATTTAATTACGTGAGTACAAAACCAAACGACTTCTGGTTTAAACAAAAACAAATGATTCGCAATTAATTAATAACATTGCAGTGTTATTTTTTCTGTGTTTAACATGTTGCGATCGGTTGATTGGGCTGTTTCTGATGGCTGTTATAATTAGCCCCTGTCAGAACCACCCTTACATACAAATGTGTAATTAATGTTGTGTTTAACGTACCATGCACCCCCTGCTCTCTACACAATGCCTAATTATAAATAAGGGGAGGGTTTTTACGTAAATTTTTAAAGAGCGATTATTTCTGTTAACTGTGGTTGTTTATTTTGTATTTGTTTAAGACAGCCATAATAGAAAACTTGTGGGTGAGTGTAATTTGTATTTTTACCACGATCAAGATTTAAACCAAGTGATTGTTTGAGTAGTTATTTTAGAATAATTAATGTACGAGGTCGGTTTAGTAATGTTGTTGGCACAAGAAATACTGGAGATGCGCCACTTTGCGGCATGTTTCGTGGTGTACATAAAACTTGTCTCTTTATTAGATAGCCAACTATATTACAATACTATTTTTTCTGCACCTCAAAAAATGTGTTTAAAGATAAGCTATGTAAAATTAGGGCCACAGTTTATTTAAAATAATTAGTTTAGTAAAAAGAAAAACAAAATAATATTCAAAACTTAAATGTATGTACAATAAATCAAATAAAATTAGGAAAATGTGAGATAGGAAAAGAAAGACAAAATGAATACAAATTTACTTAAATTAACCAAAAATGTTATACATTTAAATGTGTTTGTCAAATTAAGTTTAAATTTTACAAATTAATAACTTTCTGGAAAGCTAGGTAAGTTGACAGGTGGTTTTATACATAAAGTAACGAAGATTAAACGCAAAGTAAATGTATCGTTGTAATTCCCATTAGAATTATTTTTAAGGAGAACAAAAGTAAAACAACGAGAAAGTCTATTTCAATAAATTAACTCGAGAAAAACTTGTTAGAAGTTAAGAGTTGAATGGTGTCGGAAACGTAGAATCGAAGTGGTTGTTTAAAGCTTTGTTTACCACGGATAGAGAGAGAGAGGGGCTAACAAATCGAGAGCTGTGTAGGCTTATCAGAGCGATAAGGGCGCAATATATTAACAGGGCTGATCGCCACCACGGGAGCCAACTAAGATAAAGCACCACAACTTCTCCGCGCCTTATCTGGAGAAATAATTCCATTAATAGCCTTTGCTGGGGCTTTAACTTTTTTTTCTTTTTTCAATAAACCCAAACCACTAGTAAAGATCTTTGCAATAACTTAGACTTTCTATCTGAAATGAAACGTTGGTGTGGCAAATGGTCTTCTTATTTTTCAACGTTGTTGTTTTTTAATTTGTAATAGAGAAAGTCAAATACATTTTTAGATACCTTTTCTTAAAGTGGGTATCTATTGTAATAAATGTAATTATGTATTACTAGCTGACCCGTGCGAAGCATTCGCATTCTAACATAAATCTCACTTAATTAAAGTACACATCGTATATTTAGTATCGTATAGTGTGTATATTAATTTAAAATAGCAATGTAGTGGCGTAACGGCAGCTCTCCAGCTGGGTATTGTTACCATCAGTGTTGCCAACGCCAGGGAATATATCCCTACAACTTACTTGATCTTATATCGCTGTTACTTTCGGATTATTATTTTTTTTCGTATAATTGTATTTTGTATATTTTTCCGGTGTAGCGGTTAAGGAAAGCTTTAAAATGATGCCTCATTCATGTAATTTGATGATGTATTGAGGAAGTTATGGCGTACCGACAAAAAAATGCCCTTGAAAAATAATATATGTGATTGTAATCTTCGTGTTCTATTAGCGATTTGATTTAATTATCACAATTAACTTTATGTATTGTTGATTTGAGCTCCAGACAAATTTCTCAAAAGACCTTTCAAACATTATAATGCAATTGTATTTAATACAAAGTAGATTGTTCATTTTATATGGCATAAATAGTTTACTTCAAAACTTAAATCTTTATTTAGTATATAGTTTTTCAAAGCTTTTGTGGTGAGATATTAAATCATCTTCTTTGGCACAATTTAAAAACTAAAAAAAGTTTTCAGGAAAAAGAAAGAAGGATGCTGGAATTAAAGCAAACGGTATTTGGCTCCATTACCAGCTCTCAACAAATACAACAAGAGAGCTTGTACAACAAGTTTTCTTTGAATACAGTATTGTTTGTACTTTTGTTATTGCTAACAAAATATCGTGTCAGAGTTTAATAAATAAATCAAAATCAATATAATGCTTTGACGTTTTTTAGTTACACAAAAAACATTCATAAAAACAGCTTAAGTTGAGTACTTCTTTTTAATTTTTATTCGATCAGTTGAATCCTAGCAAATAAAGTGGCATCCCAAATGAAGTACAATATATCTTAGTAGGTAAAATAAGTACTTCTTTCTTTTCTTTTTCCATAGGTTTTAAAAAGAAAGTAAAAAAAATGTATAATTCTATTAATTTGAGACTTAAAATGGGGGTAACTATAAAATAAATATAAATTATACTAACGTCCTACAAGCTAGAGACCTTAAAATCTGTACATATTATTCTTACGCGATATACAAGAAAGAATACCTTAAATTAACTTAGTGTAAATGGAACAACTACCCTTACAAATAAACAACAATTCGCACACTTTCTATGAAGCAAGAGTCCTGTTGATTGGGTTATTTCTTGATTCGACTGGGTTATATGGGAAAGAAAAATTAATTATATTTAAATTATTTGTGTGAAAATGCACCACAAAACCTAAAATTTTTATTTTACGTTCGTTCGGGGATAAAAATGGTGGAAAAGGTGATTGTACGCCAAAATGCGAAACATAGCTCGATTTAGGTGAAACTCATTAAGTCTTACTTGCGAGCGAAGCCGCGATAAATGACAGTTACTTATAAAAACATTCGTTATACATACTTTCAATTCAATATCCCTTCATCAAACTAACCTGTTCTTTGTAAAAAATACAATTAATTAATTCTAACTGTAAAAAATCATTGTAAATGGATTTAAATGGCAACGATATTAAACCAACCACGTTTTCTACTTTGTTATTTACTTTGACATGAAGTTTAATTGCATCGGGGTAAATGGCTTGATATAAACATAAAGGGTGAATTAAAACTGTGATTGTTGGATAGGAAGGGATGGGACGGGGTTCGATAATTTACACAAGACATGTGACATCACAGGTCACACGCCAAGAGTCACTGTATTCACGCCCAAACTGATAAAATAAATTCCCTCTCTAGATTGAAAAAACGTTAACTTGATTTCTTCTAATGTTCGACTAAATTAAACCGTAGAGGGAGGCGATGATAACCACCCAGAATTTCGCCTTTAAACACAAAAAACAAAACAAAAATAAACCGTAGAGGTTGGATTGTTTCTCTGCGGGAAGTAAATTTTAATTTACTTAACAAGTTTATTTGTGTATTAGTTTCATTTCATAAATATATTTATTTAAATTGATGTCGTGGGGCCTTAACTTTGTACACGTATATTAAATGTCATGTGGTTATTATAAAACTAATAACACTTCGGTCAAGTATGACGTCCACCGTAAGTCAATG
>JAGFPH010000075.1:1013039-1031399 GCA_018207615.1 Philaenus spumarius
AGGGATGTGGAATTTGGTACACATATTGCTCATCTGCCTTAGATTTGCACTAAGAAAGAATTTTTAAATATTTAGCGTTTAAGGGTTGAAACAACCCCTAAAACCATAAATATTGTTTGTTTTATATCTCAAAAACCATATGGCCTAGGAATGTCGAATTTGGTACACATATTGCTCATAGGCCTTACATTTAAACGTACAAAGAATTTTGAAATATTTCGCGTTTGAGGGCTGAAACAACCCCTAAAGCAATAAATATTGTTTTATATCTCAAAAACCATATGGCCTAGGAATGTGGAATTTTGTACACATATTGCTTACAGGCCTTAGATTTGCACCAAGAAAGAATTTTGAAATATTTAGCGTTTAAGGGTTGAAACAACCCCTAAAACCATAAATATTGTTTGTTTTATATCTCAAAAACCATATGGCTGCTAGGGGTGAAAATGTGATAACAACCCCTACAAACAATAAATATAAATTTTTATACATTCCTTAAAGCTAGAGATCTGATAATTTGTAAATTTATTTATTACAGGATAGATAGAAAAAATAAACCAGTTTTACATTTTGTACGTTCTGCTAAGAGGTGAAAATGTAGAACGTACCTACCTCTAAAACTATAAATAATAATTGAATACCACTTAGGATCGTGAAATTTGGTACACATATTGCTCACAGGCACTAGAGGGGCACTAAGAAAGGATTTTAAAATATATGGCCTTAAGGGTTGAAACGACCCCTAAAACTATACATATTATTTGTTTACTTTCCTTGAAGCTAGAAAGCTGAAATTTTGTACATTTATTTCTTAAAATCATATATAAAAAGTGAACCAGTTTTATTTATTGTCACGTTCTGCTAAGGGGTGAAAATGTAGCAACAACCCCTAAAACAATTAATTTATTAATTTTTATACTTTCCTGAAAGCTAGAGAGCTGAAATTTTGTACGTTATTTTCTTACAAGATGCATATAAAATAAACCAGTTTTACACTTTGTAACGTTCTGCTAAGGGATTGAAAAGTATTAAAAATCCCTAAAACTATAAATATTAATTGAATAACGTTGAGGAACGTGAAATTTGGTACACGTATGCTCATAGGCACTAGAGACGCACTAAGAAATAATTTTAAAATATCTGGACTTAAAGGGTTGAAACAACCCCTAAACAAATTAATCTTGTTTGTTATACCTTCCTTAAAGCTAGAAAGCTGAAATTTTGTACATTTATTCCTCTAAAAATACACAGCGAAGCACGGGTATTCAGTTATTAAAAATAATAATAAACACAAAAACTCTGTTTTAGTATTACCCTGTATTCGATAATTTGAACAGTGATGCAATTCTAGCATGATGATGATTAGCGTGCACACTTAATGAGTTAAGCCGTTCTAGAGATCTGAATTATTTAGTAAAAGAACAAGCAGAAGGAAAGCTGGTAAAAATAAGTGTTTCCTGACATATGTTTACAGGAAGTTTTTCCTTTATTTTAACCCGCTTCTCCGTGCATTACAGAAATAATGTGTACAGAACAGTGCATCAATATCTAACAATTTAATAATTATATTTGAAACTTAAACGTTGCTTAAGTCTGTACGTTGCTTATTAATAATATTATATACTAAAACTGAACTTATCTCAGAAAACCGCAGTTTTAGTTTACCAAGGTAGACAATACATTATAAAAGCCATTTAAAGGGATCATTGAAACACGATAAGATTCCTTGCAGACGACACTAATAGCGGTCATGCGGGCCGACCGTCGGACAGATACAGTCGGATTTGTCCGGACAATAAATCACAGCTTAAATAAAATACATAGGAGGCTTAATGTAAAAACAGAGCCCCTTCAGTATGCAAACTGGCTAGAGGGTGACCATTAGGGGGGAGGGGGGTAAATCAGATTTAGGGCGGAAGTTTCTGCATGGTTTAGTCGGGTTCGCCGTCACTTCCTATCTCTTCCGCCATTCGTAAAACAAACTGCGGCCGGAGTTAGAATAACGACCCCCGACTCGCGTACGTGTTTGTCCACTCTTGTAATTATTACAAAAGTAACTCTGTAACGTTCCCGGCATGCAACATTGATTTCTGACCTTTTGTAGTCATCAATTTCACGCTCGCAACTATTTACGGCGATTATATCTTTATTGGACGCTATTCAAATGTTTTACTCGCTTTGAATTACGGATGCATTAAATCTTTCAGGAATTTACACAATTTATACGGTTTACAAACTTTGCTGTGATTTCAAATAGGTGGATTCCCGAAGTGATGTTTTGTTTGTACGTACCATATGTTTTATTGTTGACTCAAAAGGAATATTTTTAAAATAATAAGCTTTAAAAGGTGTTTTAGATTAATTTGAACGTGTAATAAAGAATGGTGACATTTTTCATTGAGTTGAGTCCTGATTACATTATCCATAAAAGACATCTTTTCTTTAAAACAAACTGTCTTAAAATATACTTTCTCCAACTATACTCTTCTATAAAGGGACTCAGTTCTTATACTGATTACATCACAATAATTTAAAAACTAGTATTATGTTTCATCGAGCTTTACTTTACACCAATTAGACTACTAAAGACGGTAAAACGCAGGTGTAGCCTATTCATCACGAGTAAGTAGGTTCGAACCTAAAAACTGAGTTAAAGGTTCCAGCTGTAGCAGGCTGGAAGACCGTTTTCGCCTGTCGGTCCTTCTGTCACCCCTTTTAACAAAGAGTGAAAACTCGTTTTTCGTGTCAAACGATTGTAGAGATGAGGCAAACGGTTACTTTTCCCTGACGGTTATTATAATAGGGGTTATCGGTAGCAACGAATAATCAGTTATTTAAAAGGTTATTCTGTAACTATTAATTTGGACTCCTCCAAGGTCTTTTACTCAAGAGCAATTGGTTTTAACTGTTCTCAATACCTTTAACTGCTATTTTACCTTTGAACTTTTGTAAGAAAGGAGTTACGAAACTGGAAAACAACTTATTTTTTATTTATATAAAATATATTAATTAAACTGACTTATCAATCGAAAGTCAGAAATAAAAATTCTGTAAAAATTTTAAACATAGCTAGTGTCTTCTTTTTTGTCCGACTTAGTAAAAAATCTAAAACAGAGAGATACAACTCGAATCACGGTAGTATAATGGCGAAAGAAATGAAGAACAATACTTAAATACAATACTTTAATGTTTGACGAAATAATACCGAAATATCTGACACCTCTAACTGTTATAAGAAACTAGAGAGAGAGAGTTGAACCATTGGGGATATATGTTTTATTTGCAGCATTGTACATCTTTTGTTAACTCAAACCTTTACCCGTACCGGTAGACAAAATAACCATGATAACAAGATTCGTTACTACTTACAAAGTTGTAAACAGTAACTCATTAGTCCAGTAATTGGTACGGGAAGTAAATGATAACTAGTTGAAACGGTTAATTGTTGATACCGGTAAAAAATACTAGTTGTAGGAAATACGTTTCTTCTGTAAAAAATTGATAAACCATTAAAGATAAAGGAAAACAATCAAAATACTTCATTGTTGTCAATTAAAATTTCCAAATAAATGACAGCAACAATTACATCCATTTTATTAGGAAGATATCAGTAGGCTGGGGTGTACTAGTTATATGAATTTACTTAATTGAGATAGGAAAATAGTATTCTATTGAGTAAAAATTAATGTTCAATAAAAAAACTATTCCTATTTGTTTGATCAATAACCTTCTATTACCATGGCATGTAAAAATGTAAACAAATTGTGTATGTGGATTTCCATGCACTTGTACTTAACCAATTTATTTTAAATTTAATATAGTTACATGCCTCTGTTGACTATAAAATTTTGATTTTTTTTTTTTAAATTAAGAACGCAGTTAGATGAGTAAAGGCGTCGTGTAGGCAAGTCCTACACACACATTGAACAGGAGCCAGATAGGCAATGTGACTACAAGTTTATAATTCTCTGTTTGAAGTTATTATCTATTAGCCTAATTATGGATGTTCAATTCTTTTGTTATTAGTGATTATTCAGACATCTGCAACCATTTATGTGTCAAAATTAACAATAATCCAAACAAAATAATTTTCATGTACATAATGAAATATAAAATTATACCATTCCTCATCCCACTAGTTCTGTGTTCTGTGTTCACCAAGGCTCATTCTGTGTTCTGGCCTTGGTTTTTTAAATTTTGTTAACGTACTAAAATTGTCTGCCTATTTATCTTGAGTTACTTGTCACTATCAGTTCTGAGTTGCGCTGCGTTAAGGTTGTTAGTAAAATTTAGTTTCATTTTATTGATAGCTTTCTTTAAGTTAAGGCTAAACTCATGTTCCTTTAGTTAGAGTCACTTGATTCGTATTCAAGAAACGTTGTGTATCAAGTTTAGCTCATAAATTACGGCCAATATTCGAATAATTACTAATAACAAAAATGTATAATGTTCATCCTTATACATTGCGACATAGCATGCTTTTAAACAATACATATCTTCTTTGTTCAAGAGGCTTTGTCCTTACTGTATGACTGACTGATATATAATCAACGTAGAGCAAAAACTACGTTAAGATATAAACTAAGATATAAATACCAAAATTTAAACTTATGGTCTTATGGGGTCATTGACGCACACTAAGAAGGATTTTACAAAATTTTTAATTTAATGTTCAAAAATAATTAAAATTTGGGATTTCACTCGCAGCCCTATAACAGATAAAACAGATGATTAGAATCAAAAGCTTAGCAACACATGTTTGTTTACATTCATTACCATAGCAACCAAAATAGTAAATTTTGAATCAGTTTATTACTATTCACAACCAACAATTTTTTAAGTTATATTAAAATAATAAATCCCAACACAAACAAAATAAACCAAAAATTCTTACTGTTTAATAATTTAATTCAAAAATCTCTTATTACATATTATAAATAAAATAGTTGATTTTAATCAAAAACTTAACATAAATTTAGATTAGGCATACAAAGAACTAAAATACGTTTATTTTGAACCAATTCGCTAAATTTAGAATCGGACAATTATTATTCAAACTAACAGTTTTTTTTAGATTAAGTAAAAACATACAAAATGCCTACTGTATTATAAGTCAAACATTTGCTGTTACTTATTACATTGTTTCGTTTAGTTGGTAATATATATTTTTTTTATATATTGATTATTGATTATTTAACTTATGGTGAAATTACAACTCTTGCCGTATTTCGAATTATTTGGGTTGGTCTTGTCTATTTCGATCTCTGTCTTACATTAGCTATGTAGTTCACCACTCAATCGACATTTCCGTGAAAATATCAGAGTATACAATTTGTTTGCATTGGCTTTACCATGGGCCGACGCCGGGATTAGTGAGCGAAGCGAGCAGACCAAGTATAGGACTTATATTCAAAATATAGTTGTTCTTTTCAATAATGTAACTAAACATTTAATTGAGATGAAAATTCTAATAAAGTGCTAAGCATTGTTTTCTGAGTAAACTGGGCTGTCGGGTCTGATGTCGAAATTGAGAAACTAATATAAGTTTGTTAACTAAGACAAATTTAAAATTTGTACCTACTTACAAAATAAACCCGTAGATTAGATGCAAATTTCTATAGCGTGTTATTCAGCAGAAGTTTAAATTTATTATTTTGCTAAGAAATTTTTTTTTTTTGCAAATTAATAATTCCTGGAAAACATTTGGAAAAGTTCCTAAATACTTAGAAAGCCAAAACCAGGTAGGACTGCTAGAATTTAATAATTTCCAAGTAGGGATATAAGGCAGAAGGATTGAGTTAAACCAGAAAACTATGCTACGTAGTTGATATCACCCGAGCACATTGTTCACCTCTCGGTTAAATAAATACAAACCACCGCCTGACGTCATCAAGATGTCCGATACTTCCACCCCTTTGTTAATCGTTTTCTATGAATAAATTATCCGAGCTTATCGGAAGGGATCAAAGCCCAGTGGTCGTATAGCCATCACTCACTCGCTTCGCTCCCCACCCTCACTGATACCGACCACATATTTTTATACTCTCTATTGAATACACACAGCGTTACCACTCCATTACCAAAGTCATCTTTTATCGTCCGTTAGCATCTTGGGGAAACATAATCTTTACTGATCTGTTTTACTGTGGGGGAGGTTGTACAGTGTATGTAACTTCAGTGCCAGTGTATCTGATCTGTTCTAATCGTGAACCATGTAGGATATCGTATGGCCGATATTTACACCTGAATTCAATTTCACAAGGTCTAATGGGTGAATTAAATACCAACTATTAAACTTCACGAAATAAAAATGTAGCCGTATATTTGTCTAATAATTTTTTTAATTACATTTAGGAACCAAAGTTTAATATTTTAATCAATAGGCCTATTTTTCTACTGGGTTGTAAGATACATGTCAGGAGAAAAATTAAGACAGTTGCAGATTTTGTATTTAAATATATTTATTACTATACACAACTCTGCAATGTCAAGATATTCTGTCAAAATAAAGAAATAGGGTTTTATTTCAATTTGTTTAACTGAAATTTAAATAGGACGATTTTCTCCGTGTTGATAAATATTGCTACAGCAACCGGTTGTGCACAATAACACATAAACCAGCTGATTAAGGTGATACCACTCAATAACTCACACAATTTTAGCTTAGGCCAAAAGACTATTTAACTGGGGTTTAGACTACGTTTAAAATAACAACTTAGTGAAGTAAACTTTAAGAAATTGAGGTCAGCTGTACAACAATAAAATTATGAGCTCCATACGATCTAATATTAAACAAGAATTTATTTATATGCATATTTTCTTTCTCCAAAATGGCATTAAGAGTATTGTGTAACATGCTTTTGGGTAACAAAGATTCGTAGGAACAAGTTCCAACTTTGAGAAAATCCAAACGCAATAATAGTGTTACAAATAAGAAACACTTTTTCATTTAAAATACATAGCTCAATATTGATGAAAGATTTTCAATGACATTACGATAGTCAGTTGTTTTTTTTCTAACAACTTAAGAGAGGTTACGTAGTTACCATAGCAACGTAAATACCAATATACAAAAAAACTTAATGTTATCGCAAATTAGATTATAATTTTTAATACCTGCCATACAATTTTGAGTTATACCATAATTTTATTATTAGTTATTCGGACATTTGCCATCATTTGTGTTTTGAAAAATTAATACACAACATTTCGAGAGTAACATTTTATATTCCCGAAACGTTGTGTCTTGATTTCTTAACACATAAATGATGGCACATGTCAGAATAACTAATAATAAAATTGAACATACATCATTAATGAATGATAACTTCAAACAGAGAATCAACTTCTATAAAAGCGAGCGTACGAGCGTGAGTGACATTTAATATAACAGTTGATTTCACCCATCATCTGTAAACCCAGTATATATTATAGTCTGAGGTTATGTTTACAACTTCAATCATTATACTGTCTTGCGAAGTTGATTTTTTTTAAATATGAGCTAAATAACTAATGTATGCTATAATCTACGTTATAATATTTGCTTTGAGGTTATAAACTATATATATAAATTAAACCTTTTATCATCAACATATTTTTTATACAAATTTAAAGAAAAAATACATATTCCTTTAGTTTAGGAAACATTTCTACATCCAAATAGCTGATTTCATCCATCCTCTGTAATACACAAACCTAGCATAGATTATACCTTTGGGGTTATGTTTACAACTTTAATAAAATACATAAGTCATGAATTATTAATAACTTCTAAATCATTTAATCTATCAATATGAAATAAAAAGCAATTAAAAGATATCATTTTTATCTTTCCTTAAATATATAATAACATACATAAATAAAATTTTTTAACAAATATTCATAGTTTTATAATCCTTATAATTGTACATATTTACCAAGTTAAAAATCCCTGTCAGCATAGTTAGGCATAGTTAGGTAGGCCTAGATAAAGTGTGTTGTTTTAAAATAATAGTATTTTTTTGAGTGATGTATTTCTGATGTGTATGTAATTAATCCGCCTGTGATTTTTAACGGGGGTTTACTAGTATCATAATAATTAATAAATACATAAATAGAGAAAATATTAATACATTAATTTAATATTTTACATTAATACAATAAAATAATACATACATTATGAGGAATACATTAATAATATGATAATACATTCGTTAATTTCAATTCAATTTGAAGACGGAAAACCAATAAATACAACTGTTAAAGATCTTTGTTAAATTAATTTAAATATTAATGATTAAGTTTTGTCGAATTCGTATTATTAGTTATTACTAAGTTGCATTTTATAAGATAAAATAACGCTTTATTAAATAGGGAAGCTTGTTATATAACTGGTACTATCATAATAATATTATAATATATGATATTATTATAATATATGATGTTATATTATATCATATTATGATATATTGCATAAAGTATATATATATGCATTAGGACGCTTGAATTATCTGAGATCAAACACCAAAAAATATCTACATTTTCTGTACCACTCTGTTATAAAAAAATGTCCTGCCATTCATGCAATATGCATGGCTCTACTGCACATTTGTCAGGATCCCCGTTACCGCTACCCCCACCCTACCCAGTTCCAAGAGCCTATGTTCCTTCTCAATTTATTTATAGAAAATAGAGCGCCGTTAATAATAAGCCGAATCAAATTAGTATACTCAAGCTTTTAGCACAGTAAAGCTCATTAATACTAGTAGATAATAGCAGTACAGGACGTTCAGAAAACTCTCCGGAATACCTAGTTGATGGCAACAAGAGGAAGATAAAAGACAGGCCAAAAGATTCAGGAGTAAATGGGAAACACAAATACTGGAGATAGAAAAAGTCGATAAAATAATTATAAGAATCACAAGAAGTGTAAAGAAATTAAAGGAATTTGTTAATAACACTTTAACATAAATGAGACGAAGGATTAAGTGTAAACACTAAATAACACTACTGCCGCATAGAGTAATGATCGTGCTTTATATCGGAACTAAATTAGTTGTGCCTATTTAAAGAGAAAATATCTACTGAGTGTAGTGTTAGTGAAAGAGTAGAGTTGTATGAATATTTATTTACCATTAAAGCCTTCGTTGAAAGGACAGAGCACATTAAAAGTGAAGGTTTACTTATGCTCAATGACAGTGTGGTTGTCGTATGAGGTTTGTACAAACAGGTCGAATTGCCGTATCGTGGTGTGTAGTGGTTTACGGGTATCTGATATTATTGAATATTAAATGTAATTTAACTAATACATAACATTACTGGGATAAACTTAAAGTGGTGACGTGGTAAGCAAAGCATCAAATTTGAACTATAATTACTGGTCTTGCACAGAAATAAATTTACAATGCGAATAGTATTAACTAGGTCTTTAGTTGTTGCTCAGCATTCATATGAGTGAACAAAAAAATTATACGTTTTTCACTCCTATATTGAAATGAAGCAAAAAGCGACGGCGGTGTCATTCTTCACCCGGTGATGCAAATAGTGCGGGAAAAAACAAAATGGCCGATCCTTCTCAGGGGCAATGGATGGAAGTACTAGGAAACTAATTAGATGGCAAACTAGCTAAGTTAGCAAGTAAAGACGACGTCATTAATCCGTCGAAACAAGTAGAAACCTTATCGAATGCAAGTAAGGCGTTGAAAAGGGAATTGCAATGTATAAAATCCCGTGAAAATATTATTTTAAATAAATTGGATGATTTAGAAAGCAGGTATATGCTTAACAACCTGATATTTAGAGGACTAAACGCGAGTGGTATAACCGACTATAGACAATTGGTAAAATCATTTTGTTGTGAGGTGCTAGGATGTGGTGACAGACTCTTGATAAATCGAGCTCATCATTTATGCAAGGAATGATTGCACATATTCCTGACATTAATTACATTCTACAGCAAACAAAGAGATTAAAAGGTACAGGGTTCGTAATTCATCGGGATTTCTTGCAAGTGGTACGCCAGAGGCGTAGCAATTTGATGGCAGTGAGGTCTGAAATAAAAAGAGTAGTGGGAAGACGGTGGATGTCGCTGGTCTTTGACTATATGGTAGTGGAAGGACACAGATTTCAATGGGAGGACGGGAAATTGATGGCAGGACACCTTGATAGAGCAGATAAGTTAAAGGATTTGTTTAAGCACGACTTCAGGAACTACTTAGATGAACTGGCGTTGGAAGGATTAGGATGGAGACCTATTGCATCCACAGAAGGAGTGGACAGTGGGGTCAACTTGGACGGCTCCAATAAGCCCGCATCAGCACACGAACCACAGTAGAAGCAGTCGAATAACGCAGGTAGCTGCTGAGGAGACGACGCCAATACTTCAGACAAACAGCAGCAAACACCAATTCCAAAAGGATAACACCAGGGTAAAAAGTTAAACAAGATTAAAGTGATAGTGTACAATGTGTGTGGTCTGAAAACTAAGGTTAGTGATAACAACTTTACTAATTTGATAAATAAGTTTGATATAGTTGTTTTGTTGGAAACGTTTATTTCAAAAACTGATAAAGATTTTGTAATAGAAGAAGGGAAAGAGCAGCTATTCTTTTTACCAGTATATTTAAACTGTAATCGTTGGGAGGAAGATTTTGTAAAGTTGGTTGACTTCTTGACGACAGAACCAATAGATAATGTAATTGTTGTAGGAGACTTAAATTCCCGTATTGGACAAAAGCAAATTATTCCTAACGATATAGTAGAAACAAACACAAGTTTTACTAGTTCCAGAAAATCGAAAAAATTTCTAGTTAATGGGCATGGAAAGAAGGTTTTGGAATTGTTTGACAGTCTAGGCTTGATAGTTTTAAACGGTAGGTCAGATAATGATGGTGTAGGTGAATACACAGGGGGTATTCAGTAATCGACTTTGCTGCAGTGTCAGTTAATTGTATCAATATTTTAAAGTTTTGAATTTCCCGGGCTCTGATCACCTTCCAATAGAGGTAAATCTAGAAGTTGGTACTACTGTAGTTGGAGGGGGGGAGGAGAGTGGTTATAATTCAATAGTACCCATGTTACCGAGGTTAAAATGGGCGGGATGTCAAAGTTTAAAGTTTGCGATAATAATCAGGAAAATATAAACAATGTTATAAACTGTATCACAGACTCTGCCCATGCCAAACCGGTTACGAAGATTAAGCCTAGTTCTATTTAAAGAAATAAACAACCGTGGTTTGACAACGAATGTTTATTGGCAAGGAAACGGGTTTTTAGGTCATTCAACTTATTTTAGGCAAGACCGATTCGGAGATTGTCAGAAAAGATTATATTAAAACAAAGTCTGTTTTTAAATATTTATGCAAAATAAAGAAGAAAAAACTCATTATAAGAATGTCATAGATACTTTGTCCAATTCTAATGATGCAAACACGTGCTGGCAGGCTATAAACAGTTTTAAGAGGAAAAGTATTAAATTATGTGGAAATATTGAGTCAGACATTTTACTAATTTATTAAATCCGTCCGTACCCACAGTAAACATATATTATGCCGAACCGTTAATTAATTCCGATTATCTAGATAAAGAGTTTAGTATGGTAGAACTTAAAAATGTGTTCTTAAAAGCTAAAATTGAAAAAGCCCCTGGATTTGACAGAGTCCCTTATAATTTTTTTAAATTTGCCCGGGGTCATTGCTTAGTAAGTTACTAGTACTATACAATAAAATATATTATAAAGAAGGTAGCATACAGGAAAGTTTTAAAAGACCGATTATATATCCATTGTATAAAAAAGGGGATATTAATGACGTGGACAATTATAGGGGACTATCCTTCATCGACTGTATAGCTAAAATATTTACAAGTTTATTAAACAACAGGATGGAAAAATGGGTAAACAATTGTTCCATATTAACAGAATTTCTGGCCGTTTTCAGAAAGGGTTATTCTACGGTAGATAATGTTTTCAATTTGGCAAGCTTAGATCATCTGAGATTGGCTACGGAAAGGGAGAAACTGTACACTTTTTTCGTGGATTTCAAAGCAGCATTTGATACAATTGACAGAAGGGCGCTGTTCTTTAAGATGTCTTGTGTCCATGTCTACTCATTTGATAAAGACATTAAGGAGTTTATATGATGGTACATCCTCAAGAGTTTGGAGTAGAGAGGGAGTTACAGGCTCTTTCGAAACAAAAAAAGGTCTTAGGCAGGGGTGTGTCTTAAGTCCTTTGTTGTTCTCATTGTTTGTCAATGATTTGGTAGATTATATTGGCGGAGGTTGTAAAGTTGGAGATTGTTGGGTAAATGTGTTGCTGTACGCGGATGATATATTGTTGTCGTTACCCCTTCAGCAGCATGTTTGCAGCATATGATTAGAAAGTTTGACCTATTGTGAAACTTGGAGTAAATTTAGACAAGTCAAAAATAATTATTTTTAAAAAAGGTGGGAGATTGGGAAACAATCACAAATTTTGGTATAAAAATGATAGAATCGAAGTAGTAAAGCATTATAAGTACTTGGGTGTTGTCTTACCGCCTAGCTTATCATGGAAAAATCATTTTGAAGAAAAAATCATTTTGAAACCGCGAAACTGGCGGTTAATATGGTTTGGGGAGGGGTTTGATAAATAATTGAAAAGTACCATTGTCAACAAAATATAATTGCTATAATGCTACGGGGCGCATATTTAAAGAGAGTGAACGAATAGAAGCAACGCAAAAAATTTGTATCAAAAAATTATTTCGATTACCTTTTAATACCCCGAATTATACATTATATTTGGAGACTGGGATTAAAAAAATTACATTTATTCACATTAAAAATGAATTTAAATTATATTGTAAAAGTTAGGATTTTAAGACCGGATAGATTGCCTAGAAATATTCCACAGCAAGTTATAAAAAGAAATATTTTTTTGTATCGGGATTGGGAAAAAATGGGAAGAAAGTTCGGAATTGAACCAGACTTCGGAGAAGACTCCATCGATGCTATACGGGCAAATCTTCTTAGTATCGTGGAAGTTCTAAAGGCGAGTTGGTTGGCTGAATGTACAGGCCAGAACATCAGTTTATCACTAGCAGTACCTAACTCTCGACCTAAACAACGGTTATTTGACTGATGATTTTACAGGCATTATCATATCATATCATGGATTATTACAGGTAGGGCAGAGCTGCTTAATCGTAATTATAAACCATGGCTAAAAGAGAAAATTTTCACATGTTCGCTGATGTGCAATCTGTTAGAAGATGAGACAGTATTTCATTCTGTTGCATAATGTCCTTTATTGATGTATCAGAGAAGGATTTGGTTAAGGAAATCAGTTTTAGATAGAGAAGAGTTTTGTAATTTTATAAATGGGCCTGGATTGGTGTGCTTTGGGAAACTTTTTGAAAAGGGCGTGGACTGTCAGACTGGAGTTGTTAAGGCAATTTAATTATTAATTCATAAAAATCTAGCTGATAATATTACCGTATTTGGTTACCACTTTTTATATATCTTGTTTGTGTTATGAGAAAGATTTTTATTTGGTATTGGTAAGTAAGGTTAATTTAGGGTATATTTTTACTATGTTCATTACGTGATTCTTCTAATTTATGAATTGTTATTATTTTTATGGTATTGATATGGGTAAGAATATGTTTATTTCTACAGTTTAGTGCCAACCTGGCTGACGGTCATTTTAGACCATGCCAAAAGTGTTTGTTAGTTTCAATATTGTGTAGTATAATATTAGTAGGACGTACAAAAATAAAATCACTATTTTCATTTCATTTCACTAAATAACACAGTATCAAGGCTGGCATCAAGAAAGACGTCAGGTTTATGTAGAAAATAGTCCTCGATCAAAACAAACAATCTGGAATAGAGTTTGGAAACAACTAACTGAAGAGGAAAAATATAATTATACAGTAGCAGCACAGTTGGTAGCGACAACTTGAGACAAAGAAGACTGGTATCTGCGACTAGGCGAAGAACGTCAACCGGCAAGTGCACCTGAACAATGGAGGAAGATGAAGATGATGTTAGACCAAGACGAAGTCAAGAAGAAGACATGCAGTGAAGTACTTAAAGACATATTGAAGACTTTAAGTAGCAAGATAAGTTCTTTAGAAACTAATAACCTGATCTTTGAAAGGTAATGAAGATAACCAACGTGGAAGACAATTTACTGGAAATGCTCGGAAGTGAAATGGTTCTCCGCAGAAGATTTAAAGTTGGTGGGAGAAAGGGTGAGAGAACTCCAGAGCACAGTGGCCAGAAATGGTACCACCTGATGTAATAAAAAGCTGGCAACTAAATATTTTGCCTTACTAAATAGATTGCTTCCATGAGATTTTCCCGACCAGCTGGAAGGTAGAAAAATTTGTATTAATTGAAAATCCCCCAAAAAATAAGGTTGAAAGTATACCTATCTGCATGTACAGTGGAATGGTTAATTTCTTTAAAAGGCTATACTTGTACAACGAATCAGTGTCTTTAGAGAATCAACGAATCAAATGAAAGACACTGTAGAATGTCTCCAAAACAGTTTTGGTTTCCGTAAGGTATTTTTAACAATGAAGGCGGTTAATGGCGTAACACGCATACAAACTGTACGAGGTATTCGCTCATCCTCGCTCAGAAACAAAAATTTTAAAAAGTGGGAAACGAAGCAATCTTTTTCATTTCACTATATTTTTAAGTGTAATTTTAAAAAGAGATGACTTTAGTTTTCCAAAATGCAGAATGGAAAATAAACTTAAATTCCATATTTATGTCTGTACCCTTATTGGATATTTAATAATTACAATATTTATAGTTACCTTTCTTCTCTTATGGCGATGCAGTCCAACTATCTCTATTAATTATATCTTGTCATTTCGTTTCGACTATTTATTAGTCATTACCAAATGTACACATTTACTGTTGCACAAACTAGGACACATTTTAAATATAAATTAACACGCCTGGACAGTGACCGTTCTCGATAAGGCTCGACGAACGGGTTGTTGAAGATTTATTCTTTTCAGGATACCTTCCTTAATGTATAGTCTAGTTACGGAATTAAAATAATAAAATTGGCGGACCTCATTGATAGACCTTAAGCAATTTTCTGCGAAATACACACCCTTGTAAAAAGGGCACTTATGGTTAAACGTAAACATTAAACTGTCAAATAATATAGTTCGGTATGTGTATTTATTAATGCTTGTTTTAACTACAACGCCAACCTCTTCAGTAATATAAGAATACAACAACCTGAATATAATTCACTGAAGATGACGAAACTGAATTGGTTTAAGTGTATAAATGTATTCTTTGTTACAATTGTGTTTAAGTTTTAATCCATCAAGCGTACATCATTCCTAAAATCAAGCTTAATATTTATTATTCTGCAGGATGTCATTAAATATCTACAGCTTTAAAAAAAGTACAACAGGAGGAAAACAAACAAAGTAATCCAAAGACTTTCTATCGAATGACTTTTTCTGGACGTTTTCAGTTATTAATACCCTTAAATTTTTCAACTTTCCGGCCATTTTTAAAGCTTAAATTATTCAAAAGTCGACCTAAGCAGCGTAGACGCCAGACTTAACAATTCATAAGCCGTGTCCAAATAGGTACTTTTTTCATATGTAAAATCACCCTTAGCCAAGTCGTACTGTCCAGCTCCGGGATGGGATTTTTATATAATATTAACTGTGCGGAAAAAATCCCGCAACTTCCTTCCTCGGCTTTGGGATTGGGGTGGGGAGGGTTGAATGGAAATAGAAAAACAACGCGTTTTTTCATCACTTCGGTAACCGCGGTTATTATCCTTGCAGTAATACCCTGCCTGAGATTAAATTAATAGTTTAGCAATTCAGAGCTTCGAAACGGATGTTCGTGGTTTATTTTAGATTAATATTGAAAACTTTGTTATATCATAATAACTTTATATAGAATTAGGGGTAAAATACCAACGAAACACAATAGTTTATTGTAAAATAAGTAATTACGATATTAATTATTGTTAAATTAGGTCAATATTAATGTATCAAAGAAATTACAGTTTATAAGACCGATAACCAATCTCAACAAGTTATCATTCCCTGACATACTTAGATGGAACTAAGTTAATATAATGTAAGTACTCAATATTAATTAAATAAAAACTAACTTAAGATCTATTAAACTACACATAAAAATAAATATTGTAATTAGTTCAGACAAAATTTAAAGTTAAATTACAATTTTTTAAATTACATAAACATCCACAACAACAACACAAAGTCTCGACAATTAAATGGAAGACAAAGGTAACACATTTACAAAAAACAGAGCAAGAAGTTTAATAGGTTTAATAGTTTTATGATTATTAATTAAATTACACTGATCTTAAACATCTTAAGAGGAAATTAAATTTTTAGTAATAGTTTAATTTACTTGTTTTAAAATTTATATATTATGTTGGTACGACTCGAAACAGAGAGATATTTCACAGAGAGACTCTAGTTTGCAGGTAGTTTCACCCACCTGAGGTGTAAATTAAATCATTTAGTAAATAAATTGCACCGAAATTACATTTGTATTGTTTGTGAACGAAATTAAAACTTACAAAACAATAAATATCAATAGAATAAACAAGAAAATACCTAGTTAAACAAACTAAAAATTAATATCGAATTTATATAGAAAAAAATGCAAAAGGCTTAAGGAAAACAACTATATTAAACAATCATAGTTTAATAATATTATTGACTGTAGGTAAGAAAGTAGGTTAGAAAATTAGGTCTGTGCAAACAAATTACTTCTGAAGTAATTTAAAACATAAAATTATAATGTTGTAAAATCCACCTTTTGTACATTTAATAATGAGGTATTTCAAAATATAGAGGTATTACTAGTTATGTTTTGAATGTTATTTATAATTTATTTAAAAGTATTATTTTACACAAAATAACATTTTTTATTCTGAGAAGAATTTTAAATTTTTAAAGAACTGAAATACGAATTTGTGTTTTTATCGCAATACATTTTAAATGCTTAGGAATATTAAAATCACTGACTCCATAATATAGTGTATCTCTATTATTTAAACGAGTCTTGTTATTCACGTAATAAGTTCATTTGGTCTAATAAATCTTCATTTCCGTAGAAATGTAGACTATAATGTAGAAATGTTTTAAAAGTAACATTTGAAAATACGATCATATATTAAATTGGCAAAGTAAAAAAAAACACATATTTTGATCAGTAATGCAATTTAATACTATTCCAGAATGTTGAGCAAGAGTATAAGTTCACTTGAATACAATCAAACCTATAAAATGAATTTCAGAATGTCAGAGTCAGGTTTTCAATTCAAGTAGCTAAAAGTTGTTTCGATACATTTTAAATTGTCTGTTTGTTTTGAACATTTCAAATATGATATCTGATTCTGTTTTTAAACTTCAAGTTTTAAAATTCGTTGAGAACTTTATTTGAGTATTTAATAAAATAAACAAAACAGATAACAAGCTTCCGCACACGAAGTTTCACCTAGCATATTGTTACTAGGCAAACTCAAGATTTAAAACATTGTTTATACGTTGCATCACGTACTATAATGACGACAATAATACATAAAAAATATAACAAATTAAAATAAAGGCCAACGTGGTGTCTTTCAATATTAATCCATACTGTACCTATTTCTAAAAATGTGTTTATTATTATATTTGCCTTATTACTTTTAAACGACTGATTTGTCATATATACACGACAATGTAGATAAACGTTTATAAAATGTCAATATGTAAGCAAAAATCTATAAAATACTTATTTTTAATATACGTTTTAACGGATAATCTATAAGTATATATTATAACGAAGAAAAGTCTGAGGGTCGGTACGTAAGCTCCATTTTGTATGGGTGCTTCCCTTTGCACGTCCAGACTGTTTTGGCCCAGATCGGGAAGTAATTTTGCATTGAGATTAACTTGCACTAGAAGGAGCTAACACTCTACAAATTTACGATTACTTACATTGAAGAGATTAAAATAGTAAGTAATGACCTTAAAACTACCTTAAAACCAATCATGATAGCTTAAACGCATGAGAATAGAGAGATGAACATTTTCATAACTTTTTCTTAGTGATAGAAACAAAATTATATTTTCGTTTATGGGATGAAAACTGGAAAACCAACTCATAAAACAATAAATCATCATTATTACACTTTGTTATTATAGTGTATATACATTATATACTTAAGTAGAGAGCTTAAATCTGCTACATTTATTTCAAAAACGTTACATACAAAAATTAAAATGACCTAATTTCAGTCTTATTTTAAATACGGTTACTACCACTAAACACATTAATCAATAATAACAAATTTTGTTATTATGTGATTAAGCCATCGTACCATCGTAC
>JAGFPH010000075.1:1070137-1117762 GCA_018207615.1 Philaenus spumarius
AAAAAAGAGGCAACAATTATTACAAACACAAATACAAACAAAAACCACGCAACAATTATTACACACACAAATACAAAGAAAAAAGAGGCAACAATTATTACAAAAACAAATCCAAACAAAAACCACGCAACAATTATTACACACACAAATACAAAGAAAAAAGAGGCAACAATTATTACAAACTCAAAAACAAACAAATCCACCCAACAATTATTACACACACAAATACAAAGAAAAAAGAGGCAACAATTATTACAAATACAAATACAAACAAAAACCACGCAACAATTACTACACATACAAATACAAACAACAAAAAAAAACGCAACAATTACTACAAATACAAACTAAAACCACCAAACATTTATTACAAACAAAAAACACCCTGTTATTAAAAATACCAAAAAACAACACCCAACATTTACTACATACACATATACAAACAACAAAAAACGCAACAATTATTACAAATACAAACTAAAACCACCAAACATTTAGTACAAACAAAAAAACACCAAATTATAAAAAAACACAAATACATCACCCTACAATTATTAAAAACAAATAAAAAAAAAACACCAAATATTTTTTTACAAACACATATAAAAACAAAAAACAGTAAACAATTATTACAAAAAGATCTAAATACTGGTTTACGTTTATTCCTAATCTCTAAGTTCAATGGTTTAATGTTCCGACGTCTGTATCTTGGTTCGGAAAAATGCGTTTTATTTAGTAAATGCATACTTGAGACACCAATACACTCTTAATATGTTTAGCTAATCTGAACGCAAGCGCAGGAAATTCTGATATTTTTCCTCAATAAAAATTTTAAATTTGCTGACTTTGAAACATTCCGTACATAAACACATTTATATAACCATCTGACCAATTATATCTTGAAAACCTGACTGTTTGGTCAAATTTGATAATAACCGTTAGTAAAAATTTTAAAAACATAAATAGATCCTTACATACAGATCAAATGTGCTTACATAATGTTCAAAATAATATTTGAGGTAATTATTTTAAAAAATTACATATTTAACATAAAACGTTTTTACATCAAAAAGTGCGACTATTTGGTAAAAATAGTAATGTTTTGGCCTTGATTTCATTTTTTGTCAATTTATAATAACTGTACACTATTTTTTTACTTGTTTACGTTATTTTTTACGTTTTTGGGTGACTTCTATATAATTGAAAGTCAGAATTTCACCAGAAAAAAAATCCTGTGGCAGTGACGAATTTAACTGTCGGATCATCAATAAAAAGCTATGATCTCTTAAATTATTAAATATTTATAGCAATACTGATATTGTATAATCTCTTTTGAGTAATCCTCCAGAGAAATAATGCTTTTTATTGTAATACTGATGTGTATCTGCTTTGTTGGTTGTTATCGGAAAACAATAAATAAATAATGTCGTGCTTGAGTATGGGGGGTTGTATTTTATTATTGGAAACCCATTCAGAGTAACACCGACTAAAACCTGTTTCCGCTAGGACTACCGCTGGACAGTCTCACTCATTAAGGACGCGTGAATAAGGAAAGAAATTATTAGAAATAACAACTTTTTCAAATATATGTACAGTATTAATCCGTTCTGAAAATCAATCGGCGATTTTTTCCTCAATCTGGGAGTCATACAATAAAAAGCATGCTATTTTTGACTCTACGACCTCAACACTTTACTACGAGTTATGGCCAATCAAAACATAATGGCGAAATAACCAAAATGACATCGATTTTCTGGATAGAACAAATTCCCCCTCACTTAATGTATTTTTAATTAGTAATATGTATAATTAATTGTCTCGGAACGGCGAGAGACCTCAAACCCCTCTTAATTCCCTTTCTTCTTCAGTTGGTTTGCTTTTCCCGTGCTGTGAAGAATGCTCACGAAACCAAAATCAGAAAACAAGAAATAATCAAATGCATTAAACAACAGTGTAGTCTATACAAAAAAACCAACAGTAAGAAAACAAGAAAGAAGCAAAAAACCAGACGTCAGAAGCCAGAAACACAAAAACAAGCAAATACTTATGTACCTAAACCAAACTTGACTGTTTTTATGAAATTCTTCTCACACCTATTAACAAAAGAGTTATTTTAACTGTTTACCATTTAATATTCAAAACTGTAAAAATAATAGTACATTTTTATGTTTATTAAGAGAACATTAAATTGAAATAGAAAATGTTGAACTATATTTTATTATCTTAATAAAGTATTATATTAATAATACATTTGTGCGTGGGTGTTGAAAAACAGATTTGGTGTAAATAAATAAATTAACTTTTTTTCGGTACGTTAACTAATAATTTCGCCGTACGTATTTAAACTAAGTATTTTGACGTACCGAAAAAAGGTAATTTATTTATTTATAAATTTACTAATCCGTTAGCCACAATGTTAAATTTGAGATTTGGTGTGTATGTGTGAGAGTATTAGTGTAGGAAGGGGATAGAGGTATTAGCGTGTGTATTTAGTTTATAAATAGATTAGGAATTAGGTTAGTTTCTGAGTAAATTTAATATAGTAACTCTTATTGTTTTAAGTACTTTCCTGTTTAAAGCAATTATGAAGGGAAGCTAGTTTTTTGTTCTAATTTGTAACGTTATGTAAATTTATTGTTTATTTTGCTGGGTTCGGTTGACTGCGGTTTGTCAACTTTTAGCCAATCTAAATAAATTTTACAATGTTACTTTTTGTGTGTATTTTATGTTTAATGTGTAGATTTTGTATTATTTAGTTTTAAGAATTTCACATAAAGCCCCTAACAGGTTCGTAACCTCGGGGTAGCATTAATTTGTTTGTAGTTTTAGGGTTTTTTTTATCGATATGTTTGTATATAAAGAACAAATATTTTTATTTTGTAACGGAACAGAAACAAATAAACAAAATTCATTAATTTATAAAATAAAAAGAAATAAATAAATAACGAGAAAAAACTAGCTAGCCGCAAAAAGCAGGAAACAAAAACGTAGCCTGTACATATTAGAATGTATCTTATATCCGTTAAAATGAGTTTTCATTAATTTGTTAGTCTTCTAAAAAATTAGATTTTAAAAAGAAAGGCTAAATTTCTCTTTCTATTCAAACCTTTCTATATTAAGTTTACTTACCCATAATTGTTTTGTGCGTGAGTCGTCCCTAAGTTATAGTGGTCGAAAATGAATTGACTTTTTTAATAACAACAGCTATTTGAAAATCGTTTTATAAGTACTAGATGTCATTTGATTATAAGTGGTTCGGTTACTCCTCGTACGCAAATCAAAAAACCTTTTAAGAAAACTAATCAAGATAATTGTGAAGATCGAAAGTTTACTTTAATGAATATTTCACTAACTTGGGAGTTAATTAAAGAGATTGCTGCGAAAGAGTTGTTTAATCTTAGACAATTGTCTCGGCGCGAAATGTATGCACATGTAGGATAGAGAGAGAGGGGGAAAGCTAATCGTGGAAACAATAAAGTTAATTAAAACATCTTAGTCGGTCCAACGGAGACGTTTCAGTTGAGACTAATGTTTATGAAATTTCGTCTGCATATCCCAGGAGGCAGATTAGTGAAAACATCGCAACGCGTGAGTCCCGAATCCATGATGTACCTTATTCGATCATATGTTTTCTTCTCTTGCAAAATATAAATATTTGCATATGATAACTCTTACTTTTACACGAATAACTGAGGGTGAGTACAACAGATCCAGTAAGTTACCTTATTTACATTTAGTTATTTTACATTCTGTCCGTGAAGCGCGCGTAGCTATATAACACGCTTTTATAATTTTCAACTAAATCGTTCGCCACTTTTGAGTCAAAGAATCAAGCTGAGCCAAATAACCGTTGTTCCTTACTAACGGATTTCTTATCACAAAAAATCCTTGATTTTGTAATGGTGTTATAGGAGCACAAAAATGTTTACAAAATAATGAAATACAAAAGTATTTACCTCTTTTTTACCTGAACGTAAAATTGTTTTCTCTCATTATTTTACAAAATAAATTAACTAAATTAAAACCTACGCCGATTAATAATATTTATATAATTATTTGTATCTGTTTTGTTTGCTAAATTATATATAACTAGTGGCTCCTTCCTTGCTTGCTTCGCTCACCACCGCCAGCTGTGGCCCATCGCTAAGACAATGCAAACTGACTATTGTATACTCTGATATTTTCACGGAAAGTCGATTGAGCGGAATAACCACCATTACTATTTAAATAATCAATAATCAACATTTCAAACAAATGTTGATAGTATTACCAACTAAAGGAAAAATATAACATGTTACACCAGATGTTTGACTTATAATACAGTAAGCCTTCTGTTTGCTTTTACCTAATCTAAAAAAATATGTTAGTTGTGAAGAATAATTACCTGAATCTAAATTTGCCAAAATGGTTACAAATTAAAGTGTTTTGGCCAAAAACCTAAAATTATGTAACGTTTTTTATATAAATTAGCTGTTTTATTTATAATACTTAGCAACAGATGTTTGAGTTGAATGATAATACAGTAAGTATTATTCGTTGATTTTTGTTTGTGATTTTTTTTTTTTTAGTTTATCCAGCTAAAAAAAGCCGTTGGTTGTGAAGTATAATAAACTGATTCTAAATTTACTAAGTTGGTTGCTATGAAAATGAATGTAAACAAACAAGTGTTGTTAAGCTTTTGATCCGAACAGCTGTTTTATCTGCTACAGGGCTCGGAGTAAAGCCCCGAATTTTCAATATTTTTACGCATTAAAATACAAATTTTTAAAATCTTTGTTTAGCGTGCGTCTATGATCCTATAAGAATATAACTTTAAATTTTCGTTTTAAAAGTAGGTAGTTTTTTGTTCGACGTTGATTATAAATGCCAATCAGTCAGGACAAATCCTCTTGTATATAGATAGATACTATCAGGTATCCGCGGGTTCGCAGATATAAAAAATGCGGGTACATATTGAGTTATACCGTTACACGCAATTCAAGAAATTATTTCAGATACGAGTTCCCTGCCCCAAAACGCTTACTGAGTTTGTGCAAATCCAACTTAACTGTTTCCCATTTGCGCCTACTTACATGAACATCTATGCGCCAGTTAGAGCTGGAAAATAACGTTGTCCGCCAGTTGAGTACATTTTATCTAAATATCGGCTATGAATGGTATTTGACCACTTAATCGAAATGCAGTTATTTTATGATTACTCGGATAAAACACAAGGAAAACAATATTTAAGGATAGAATCACGCAAAACATTTCTTTTATCGAATTGCCATAGGAAAGCTGAGCTATTGTAGTGACCCATATGGTGAGATCTTAAGTCGAGAGTAGTAAATGAGCACCGATCATGATCCCCAGAACACGTTTTTGGGTGTCATTAAAAACTTTATATAGGTCTACATATACTGTATATGTATATATATGTGTTCGTACTCTATGGCCGCATTTTACGTCCGATTTGGTTCAAATTTGGAACACACGTTGGTTAGCCAAAACAAGTCAACAACCGAAAGCAAGTTTTTAACAGAAAGTAAAACTTTTTTGAGATTTATCTACACGAATAAATATAAGATATTATTCTACACATTTTGTTTTTTTTACACGACCTTATAGCATGTCTGGTTCTCCTAAAATCTATACAAACGTAAAATAAAATAAAAGCACCTGATATTATTTAACTCCCGACCCAAGTTTGTCCGCTGCGAGCAAAGCGAAGGCTCCGAGGCCGCAATGTTAACTCGCAAAGCTAATGTTTCCGCTTGGAGGCTGAGTTGGAAACAAGATGAATTCAATTAATATATTTCGTACACGCAGACAGTTATTGAGCTCTTTCGTGAGTACAGAAATTTCACAAATACATGGTGGAAACAATAAAATATATAAAATTGATTTTGGAAATTCTTTCAACTCACGTCAGGGGTTTAGTTGCGGGATCGAATTATTGTGTGCAGAAAATTAACATTAGTTACATCCTCAAAAATAAATGTAAATAGTTCTTCAAAGAGTTTTCAAATACATGTTTCAAGACACGTTAGAGGACATGCTGAGATGAGGAAAATTGGCCCAATTAAAACATTCGGGAACCACTCTGAAGATCATGGTGTCTTTAAACTACAATTAATTAAATACAAACTGTAATTAAAGTATGAGTTTTTCATCAAATTATTTGATCTAAATGTTCAAAATGTAAGCTCCCTCTCGATGTAACTATTGAAACAAACTGCAACCAAGTTCTGTTACAGCTTTTCCAATTTTTTAAATAACACTGCGTTTAACTTACTACCAGCAGGCAGACACAAGAATATTTTGACTTTACATTCCCCCTAGTTAACCTAAACTATCCCTTCTACAATGGTTACAACTATCTCCCCTTTAGATGTCATTATCTATCTACTCCATGATCTGCGGTGCAATTGAATTATGCTAAGCCAATGTTAGCGGTATCGATCCGTCAACGAGATCGAAAACATCCCTTATATCCGCGGTCATAAGGGTGGGAATCGCTTAGCCACCGGACGATAGCATCTTGATGGCACCGGGCTGTAATGGACACCTCCGTAAAGGTTTCATTGAAAAACTGAGCCGTAGCCATCTTCACCCTCGGTGTTGTTCACGATTATCATCTTTATTGCTGGTGACGTTAGCGGTTTCAATTGTTGAAGAGGTTTTACGGGGATTTTGTTTTTGTTTCGGAAATGGGGTGAAATGAAAACCGGAGGAAAGTGATAATGTTTTCAAGTTCAAATTTTTGGTGTATGAAACTGGTAACAAATTCAAGAATAAACGCACAACAAACAAAACTAAAATTTACTTCTTGTCTAATATATTGCTATTGTCAGAGATGAGCTTTAATGCGTTCAATTTTTCCTATAGAGTTCTAAATTGCAAATTGACCATTTTCGGAAATTGGTTCTACAATTTAAAACCAAAGTGAATTGTGGCTAAAATAGAAACTTTTAAACGAAGTTTTTTACTAATATTTTGATACCAAAAATTTTTTAAATTACGAGTGAAGCTGTAATAGTAAGAATTTTGGGCAAACAAAGTGATATTTTCATGGCTCTGTCCTGATTTAAAACTCATCGCTTGGAGGGGCACCCTTCGTAAGGGTTACTTTATAACGAATTTAGAAGATTTTATGTAGATACTTATGTGTTTTTTGTAGTTAATTTAATTAATAGTCTGGGTAATCTAATCAACATTGTGTTTTAAATGACTCTTAAATTTGGAATTTTACAAAAAGCCCCTTTTAAAACGACAGATCTTGATGACAGGCATCATTAAACTATAAGGATTTCATATTTAAATATTGTTTATTTTTAAACTTCATAATTGATTGATTTCCAAAACATACCGCATAGTTTACATCCTAAATGAGAAATTTAACTTTGCCCTCAATTCAGTCTATGACACGTTTAATTCATTCAGCAAGAATACGGTAATCAATTCGGTTGATTATGGAACAGTAGTACGATTCAAATTTAATCCATTTGAACACTATGCAAAAAGAAAGAAACAGTCGTAGGACTGCCGAAAGAGGTAAAAACTGTCAAGAATATAAATCGTTCGTTAAATTGGTTTAGTTATAAATTTAATAATTTAATAAACAGAAAATAGCATAGGCCTACACATTATTGTCAATAGTCAAATAAAAAACACATAATTAATTTCAGGTTAGGCCTATACTGAATCAACACACGTTTCTTTAATGCATTTACATTCATTACCATAGCAACCAAGTTAGCAAATTTAGACATTTAAAAAATAGAAAGCACTATGTCCATTTGAAACGTATCACCAAGTACACTAATTTAACACAAGTTACAAAATTATTAAGTGCAATGTAAATTTCAGATTTAATACCAATTAAACTTTTAACACAACTCACTGAATGAGGAAGCGCAATGCCCATTTCATCGGTAGTGTGGTATGACTATACAGCAGCTATTGAGTTGAAGCCTTTGAATTTACCACTGCCTATTTTATTTCGTTGATTTCGTCTTAATTTACGATGAGTTGAAACTTCTGGTTTATATTAGTACGTGTGTAAACCAATGAAGAAGAAATCATGGACGAAATCAAACACAAATCGTCTCACTTTAATCGTATCGCGAGTTCGTATATTTTACCTCATAAAAAAGTGTTCGGTGTGCATAAAGACGTTTTCACTTCAAAAAGTGGTCCACTTATTAAATGGTTTTATGTTCCACAATATTTTCTAGAGTTAGTGCGTTTAGTATGTGTAATTTATGTTTGTGATTGCGTTCAAAAGTTGTGATTGCGTTGGTGATGTCTCTTGTAGACGAAATGCCTGCAGCTAAATTTTAAGTTAAATTATTTTTATCGACATTTATTTATCCAGGTAAGGTAAAAATATACCTCATGTATTGACTAAGGACTTCGTTACTTTACTAAATCATAAACAAATGTCAGAAAACTTTTCCGTCTATGATAATTTTAAATACTTGTATTTTTAGTTTAATTTGATACATTTATTTCGAATTAGAATAGACCATAAACATGATTTAAGTCAATTTTATACAAAATGAAAGTAAGATCATCATACTTAAAATGTATGACGTCAAATTTCAAGAAACCCGGTCATTTATCGTAAAAACCTGCAGTCAATACTTTGATTGATGACGTTTGACGAGTATTTGCATTTTTAAATGCCAGCTTCTGATTTGTGACTAGTTTATAACATTCTTTAAAAGTACATGTGTATGCCATGTGTATTTCGACAGTTAAAACAAAGAATGTCCTACACTTGGACAATATGTAATTAAATCAATTTAAATACGAGCAATCAATGCATCACTTGTATCTTTGAGTGTGGCTATAATTCTCTACCTTCCGGCTATTAGACTGAAGGTGTTACAAGACGTATGATATATTGGTCACAGATAGCCAGGGTTACATGTATCTGTGATTAATGCGACAGTGTATCACAGGTCAAGAAAGAACTTATTACCCCAAGAGCGGTTGCAAAGCATTGCGTTACTGTTGATGTTTATACACACAAAGACTACTTAATTTGTAATTTCAAGTTGTTATAAATAATTTGAACAAATTTAATAACTTTAAAATGTATTTAGATTATGTCCCGAACGCATTTAGACAATTAAAAATGCGAGGTTGTATCGATGGAACGCGCTTTAGAATGAGACCACTTTTATATTATTTATGGTTTTTGGTCTTTGATCAAAGAAATCGTGGCCAAGGGGCTCTACAATGGTTGAAACACCCCTTAAATTCTGTATACTAACTTGTATGGTAACTTGTATAATATTGTGAAATATTGTTAGGAAATGTACCAATGTTAATACTAATTGTGTAGTCAAATATTTTCAAAAGCAATTATTATACATCTTAAGCTAATTGCAAACCAGATATGAGAAACCAGCCGTAAATTAACGTACAATAAGAAATGGATGAAACAAAATTGTTTAGTTTTTTATTTGAATTTGCATGAGTGGGGATTGCAAGAGTGAGACAAATGTTTTCTACATATTTAGTGGTGAAAAATAACCCAATACATTGTCTTTAAATCAAAGTAAAATTAAGAAAACAAGGTGATCTCCAGTTTTTTGTAATGTTTCATGAACTTTTGTTGAACACAATGTTAAATAATATTTAAACCCTGGGAAATGGTTAACTGCGCTTAAGTGACGTAAAACAAAAACAAAAAAGGAAAAGAAACCGTCTTTTCACTTTTTGCTATAAATGAGGATTACAAAGTTCAGAAAAATTATTTGCTTCTTTAAAAATATGATTTTTTTTATGGATGCTCTAAACATTTTAGATCCTTGGGATCACAACTTTCGTGGTCACCGAAAAAAAAAACTATTAGTACTCCTTCAACAGACAAACATAATGTATTATTTTATGTGTTGATAATTTATTTTGTTCACATTTTCCGTATGATAAATATGGAAAGTTTACGTACACGTTAGTTAGTTACACGTATTATAGTTAACATTGTCAACCTTAAAATACTTTTATGTGTTAACCACTTCATTGTTTTGTGCAATTACTTTATTTCTGAGGATATCAAAAACAATGGAATAGTAATAATATAAATTAATGTACTTATGACTTTCACATTTAGAAATACAAAAGATGAACCTGGTTTATATAGCTATATTATGTAAAACCCTATGACCCGACCAAACTACCTACGCTTGAGCTGGTGAAGCTTAAGTTCAATAACAATGACACTTAAAAGATATTTTATCGCAAGAAACATTTTTCCTTGTTTACAAAACCGACTCTGACAGACCAACACACTTTTCAACAAACAAATCCGTTTTTTCTTTATTTTTATGTATGGAACCTAAAAATATAGTAAATAATAATGTTAGAGGAACACTGCTATTGACTTGAGTTGAGCGAGTTTTAAAAATTAAGTTTACACGTTTTAAGGTTTCAACCAACTATTTGGGAAATTGGTTCATTCACGAAGACTCTCATAGCTGCCTGCGTGTAGGAAATATACTAGTAGAATTTGTTTGCAACTCGGTCTCCAACCCCGGCTCACACGCTGCTTCGTTCCACACGTCCAGCCTCGTGACAGAAGCTGCCTACACGGTAAAATGCTCCACACGTAGGTTTGAACCGGGAATTTTTGTTTTGATCGATTTTGGAGAAACGAGACAGGCTTAAAAGTAGTGTAAAAAACAAAATGTGCAGAATAATCCCCTATATTTATTTCTTTAAATAAAACATCAAGAAAGTTACATTTTTTTTAAATTGATTTTTCACACTTTCAGTCCAAAAATTAACTTCAGGTGGGTAGATTTTTGGCTAACTTGCCTGAGCGACTTAGAAAACCAAAGTTGAGAACTAAATTTGGACCAAATCCGATGTAAAATTCGGCTATTAAAGTGGTTATGCATTCATAAAAAGCTACTGCAATAGCTCATCTTTCCTACTGGAATTCAAAAATAATTTCGTTCGATCCCACGTTTTATGTACGGGAATGTTCTAAACAGCTCTATAAGTTTTGCATTTAGAAAGACTTCATTCCAAAAGGTGTTACAGACAGACAAACTTGGTTAAACTATATGAACTTAGTTAACTCAACATCGACAAAAATATTCACAAGACATGTCCCGCTTTATCCAATGAGCTATAAAATCTAACATAGATAATTATCCCGTATAGTTTTGTCTGATCTAACGTAAGCATCTGATACAAACTTTAAATTGCAAACTAGACGGTTTTCGGACGACTCTATCTACCACTACACAGACATATATTTAGTTGTTATTGTAAGTTATGACTAAACGAGTTGACAAACTGCAGTAAATTTTGTTAGTCCACAGAGGCTGTTATTTCGCTGACATTAGATATGTCTTTCCACAGTGCTTCATTTAAAAAAATCATCCGCTTCTATTCGCCAGGGACTTTAATAAAAATAGTATTTCTTTTACTCACCAGAGACCGCAAGTCGCGCATGGGAGTTGTTAATAAATTACAGTTTTTTACTTTGGATACTAAGAGACGCCGAAAAAATAAGTATTATAAAAGTTTACTATAAAAATAATATTTGGTATTTTTGTAGAACAGTGGGACTAAATAAAGAGATGTTTTCATATTCTGAAAATAAATATTGTAATGATTATACAAACGAAAAAACTTCTTGGAAGCGAAAATAATAGAAATTACGAGAGAAGTAAAACTTGTTAATTAATTATGTTTCACTAAACTAAATAATTTAAACACTTCACTGGTATTATAACGAGGTGTGTATGTTTGTGCAAACATTGGGAATAATTTAAGAAATGACTGAAGATATTTGAAAAAATCGTTCGCTGGTAAATAATTTAGACTTTTTTGGGTAACATCAGGGCAACATAAGAATATTCTCATAATTTTTTTCAGAAATAGAAATTTAGTTTGAACAAACAAACATATAGAAAAAACATTTCTTACCGCACAGATTGTACACATATAGTTGTAGTTACTCAGGCGCTGAATATGTACAACTCACTGGATCCAATAGTTTAAAAGTGGATCTGGTAGTAAAACAATGAAAATATGGATTTGTGTTGCAGTTTAATTATTCTACACTTCGTTCCTAGAATTTCGATATCCAGGCTAAATTTACTCACATCTTTATTAGGAAAAAATGTGAACTATACTTTGTCGATTGTTTTATTATTTTTTTTTTTTATTCAAAAGTTCATCCTGATCATGAACTCTGCCCCGAAGGAGAACTATCATGGTGAAAATACCAAAAGCCCTTCATTTCAGCGTCATTATGTTAGAAATAAAACATATTTTTCTGAACCTATCGGACCAGATTTTGCTAAATAGTGCCTGCACGACGTACCCGAAACGAAATGAGTGCTTTAACGACATTATCTGGACCAGAATACCTAAAAAACAACCTTGAAAGTTGAACTGTTAGATGCAACTGTGGTGCTCTTGGTAAAACGCAATTGTTACAGAAATTATATGTAATGATTTAAGCAAGAAGCAAATTGGCAATAAAAGAGTTTTACATGCCAAGAAAGCAGCTTTGAAATGCACAAAGAGGTAATTGAAACGGAAAAGAAGCATAAAAAGAAAGAGGGAAGACAAAGAGGAAGAAAAATCTATGTTGGGTATGGTGCTGGAATGTTTTAATATGATAGGCAAGGCATCTATTAAGCTGAATTTTACTGTTGTAAACCTACAATGTCGATTTTATGTCTAAAAATTGTTTATTAAGTGCAAAAAAAGTTATATTAAAAAAAAGAAGAAAACTACATGTACTCATCAATGTAAGCATATTATAGTTCGAAATTTTTTCCCAATAAAAGGTTTTAAAATAGCAGTCATTTAAAATATTTACCTAACGAAAATCACTAAAAATCCTTAATTTTTTGTAAAAAACGTAAAGTGTATGTTCAAAGCGGTAGGATATACAATTTAAACGCATCAAACTAATGTAAACTAACGAACGCAGTTTTACTATTCGATATTTTTGACAGTTGTACCAGTTTAATTTACTCTACAGTCATTATTATTATTATGTTGTTTTTTTTTGCAAACTATGTTTTTACATTAATGAGTACCTTGCAAAATTTTAACTCAATCGTTTTAGCCATTCTAGAGATATAAATTATTTAGTAAAAAACAAAATGGAGGATTGCTAATAAAAGAAGCTTTTCCGGGCATATGTTTATAGGAAATCTTTTCTTTATTTTGATCCATATAAGTTGCCTTTAAATTCTCTCCTCACATTAAAGAAATAACCTGTAACTATATATATAATTTTTTAGTAGTAACATATATATGTTAGAATTGGGAAAGCGAGGGACGTTAAAGCCCTGTTAATTGGTGCAGCTTGCCTTCATTCCGAAATGTTTGGTTGCATTATGGATCTGGAAATTAAAGCTCTACAAATACAAATTATTATAATTAAGATTTGTATTTAAATTAGATTTTCTTGTTTTTAGTACATTAGGTATCTAGAAAGCCATTTTTGAGATTTGAAAATGAGATTTGTATTTTACTGTCAGTTGACGTGGTAAAGTAAGTAATAAATCAAGGTCGTGAAAATATGTGGAATAATTCAATGAAACATTATCTAGAACACATTGCGACCAGAAATAAGCAACGCAGCATGGTGTAGTAGCGGCAACTCCAACCCTAAAGTAGGGAAGTATGACGAGAGGGTGACTACTGCCTTGCATTCACAAGGTCGATGAGGGAGGGGAGGTTTACCCTCTCACTTGATCACATTTCCATTTAATTTATTTAACTAACTCTGAACAGACAATTGGCACGGGTTACATCAGCCTTTGTTTAAAGTACAAACTTTCTGAATGGATTCATTCATCGTCAAACAAATTGTAATAGTGTAACTTTGGTTATATGGTTTGCAAAAGTTAAAGATTTATAGTTCGGTTGTGAGTGAAAATATGTAGAATCGTCGTGTACTTGGTTTAAATTGGAATTTATTTGTAAATAGAGGAAATGAGGTGTAATTTTTGGTTCAGTTACTTAAAAGCCGACTAAGGAAGCGTCGGATTTACTATGTAATCGACTTCCAGTATAATGGTCACAGTAAACAAATGGTACAAGGTTCAATAAGGACCAAGATAACCGAGAAGATCTTTTTAGAATAAACAAGACATGTGTAATGAAATTAAGTAGACAAAGGTCACTAGAAATACTTTAATGTATACATTGGTGATTAGGAAACGAGATTAAAACGTATTTTTGACAAGCTTTTAAGTAGGCTAATTGACAGTCTGCAAAGTGCCGGTTGTCAGATGGTTAAACAGTGAACTAATATGCTAGCTGGAGGTAAAACAATATGGCGACATCGTATCTAGGAATATTCCATTGACGTCAAATTACTGAGGGAAAGATAGTTAGACTAATTACTGGAATTTATTTAAAGATGCAAAGGATGGTCAGACAAACAAGTTCTAGCATACAGATACAGTTCTGACGTTAAGTTATCGAAGGCAAAAGAAGAAAGATGTAAAATAGTTGTCGTTTACCAATACTCGTCCAAATTAACAACGAATATTTGTATTTTACACTGATGATGACAAATGTATAGTAAAGTTTGTATTTTCACCAGTAGTTTCGAGTATTTGGTAAATAAAACTAACTTTCGGGAAAATATACGAAATATCTAGATCAAGCCTGGTTGAAATATTTGCTTGTCGCAGTATGGAATATTATAGAAGATTCTTTACATCTCTATATCCTTTAAATTTATCTCTCGCTGATACGGTATATATACAGATTCGATTAAGTAAAAATCAAGCAAGCTTGTTATAATCACCCCTAGAGTCCTAGGTAGTGCTGATTTATTCGTTTCTACTTGTATATGTAAGACTGGGGCCACACGGTCCTTTTTCTCGGGTCCCGAAAATCGGAATCAAATTGTTGCGGACACGTGGTCCCGCCAAAACGCACTCTCGCCCTTAGTACACTGCCTATAATATTATTCAGTTCAGGACTTTACACTGTGTTCACCATGTTGTCTAAAGTCAAACTTATTTCTGAGCTGGAAGCTAGACGGCATTAGAATCACCCTTTTATCATTGAAGAAACAACTCTGTTGTTTCTTGTTGTTTCTTCAATGCTTTTATTGAAGAATGGAATGCAAGTGATCGATTTCAAAACTTCTATGGAAATATTAGAAATCACGATGATAATTTTTTCGGGTTTGAAATTGCTATTCAAACTAGGCCTAGTTTTGTTAGCAGTCTTGTAGTAGGAACATAAAAACTGCTGTTTTCAAAATAAGAATTTTGAAATTGATATATCTTTATACAGTTATATTTAGAACTACATTAAAAAACTATTTACATATTGAAAAAAAATACAAAAAATGTTTACTACTTTTTATGTAAGCCTAAAGTTGAACTTTTTCCTTTCGTTACTGAACATTTATTGTTTCTTGGGCTAATGACTTTGTAAATTTTAATTAATTAATTTTTCACTGACACAAATGAATTCTTCGAACCTTTCTCTACAAAAAAAGCTATGGAACACTTTTGGATTTGGTTATAATTTGGCGATTTTTTTTTTTTAATTTGCCTGCAACACGCACCGAAATGGCTTGGCATCACACAAAAATAACATCGACAGATGTAGGGTTAAAAATCTATTTTTAATTTTTAGTTTATATTTTTGAAAATTATTATTGATTATATGATTCAAAGTCACTATGCATTGCAATACTTAACCTAAGCCATTGTAGAATTGACTGTGCACAATCTCACTATGGAAACTTAGTTTGATAGTAGTAGAGTTAAGTTACTGGCCTATTTATTTAAATGTTATAGTAGTGCTATCAATGTTTTATATTGTATTTATACAAATATTGTTTATACATTATACATATATATCAAATTTCATTTAAATCGGATATATGTTTTTATATAAAATAGATTTTACTGACGTTATGTTCAGTATAATTTTCAATTACCAATCATAGTTAATCTATTGTCCAATTATAGTTAATCTATAGTCCAATTATAGTTAATCTATAGCTCAATTATTGTACAATTACCAATTACAGTTAATCTCAGTCAATTTATATTTTTTTAAACAATCATCATCACTAGGAATGTCAACAAACAATTCATTTAAAATTTCGTCATTTGATGACATTGGTAAACTTTCATGATTCATTTAATGTTGGCAAAAATTTAAATAAATTAATAGAAAGAAAGTTACTCATACCTCTTTTATCCCTTTCTTTAATTGGCAGATAATTCCAATTACGGTACATGTTTTGTCCAATTTCCATTCAACACTTATCACGCAAATTCTTATCTGAATAACCAGCAATACTTTTGTCCCACAGTGGTGGGCTTCCAGGTACATTTTCTATTAGTTTGTCCATATCAAACATTTTGGTGTTGACAAAACACAACAGGACGCAATGCAACGCACCCAAACAACAGGACTGACTCGCTCGAAAATGCACGTGTTTTGGATCTTTTTCCCGATTCTCGGCATCCGTCAGCGCGGCAGCACCATCCGTTGGAAACCGGTACTGTTTGAACGTGCCAATTTAAAACCATGTCCTGTCGTCATCCCGATTTTCGGGATCCGAGAAACCGGACCGTGTGGCCTCAGCCTTACATGGCGTCTTGGCCCCATACAGTTTTACTTTCCACTGAGGAATTGGTGCGACGCGTCAAGGTTGCCCGATATTCCGCACCGGACCTCCTAACTTAGATAGAGAGAGTATATCCGATTTTACTCGAGCGTGAATGGGAATGTACCGAAAAGCGTTACACAGCGAGTCATTAGCTCATTTAATTCAAAATCTTTATCTTTGTATGTCAGTCCCTAGTTTACCTGAGTCTGAATAGGAATTAGCCAAACAAGCGTTCTTTAGGAAAAGCGTTCCTTGCGCCATCAATTGTTACATGGCGAGACGTTCCTTCGTCATGATATGTTATAGGAGATACGTTCCGCGCTTTATCAACACATTAATTTAAAATAAATTGTTATAGATGTAATTTGCAACTTGCAAAAGTATATTGTTTTAATTATAAATATGTAGTACAACATTAAAATTAAAACATATATTGATCCTTGTTTCAACAATGAATCCTTTTTGTGTCCTGTAAGATTTAATATAAAACATACACCATTAAAATAATAGGGAAATTTATACCACTAAGAAAATGTGTCGATATTTACTTTATTTATTACACAACAGGACTGTCTGAACGGTCACTAAAAAAATGCAGGTGTTTTTGGTCTCTTTCCCGATTATCGAGATCCTGCAGCGTGGCAGCACCATCAATTTTAAATCGGTAAGTGCGTTTACAACTCACTGTTTGAACGCGCCAATTTAAAACCATGTGCTGATGTCATCCCGATTTTCGGGACCCGATTATCGTGTGGCCCCAGCCTAATAAAGAGTTGTTAATGTATGAAGTTTTTTAGAGCAAGCGAACCGAATGTAAGCTTCATGATCAGAAGATCCTAAGTTCGAATCTCAGCTAGATATCAGGTAGCATTTTATATCTGTGGTTAGAGTGAAGGAGGGAGGAAATAAGGCAAACGGTGGTAGGCTGGCTGATGAGTTATATGATAAGTTACTTGGTCTCCGGTTTTGGATGTATTGTATCATTTTACAGTATTTATGTACATATGTATATATTTCAACCCAAAGGACTTCAAGAAATACTTTTTTCTACTGAAACTTGAGATTTTTATTAATTTACTGAACTTTTCTCAAAAAACAGTAAACAAAATGTCAACCAAATTAGTTACTTACAGTAGTTCCTTTGGCCGAAGATTTGGTTAACTACTCAAGTGTGACTAGGTAATGATGCATATTTGGAATAAAATATTGTTTGTTTCAATTTTTGAATAATTAATTATACTTTTTGAAAATTTGTAATTTTTGTGTTGAAATTAAATAAATCTGTGTAGGAAGCAAGTAAATAAATGTGCGTTTACTTTAAATAAAAAAAGAGTTATGGTTCTAGGTTTAGTGGTTTATGAAATATGTGAGATAATGTCAACAATATAGTTAAATAGCATTGGGACTCCTACTAAAGATGATGGTTTTTTTCTCCTAATATCTGAAATTCAGTCAAATGAAGGTAATTTAGTTCAGCGGCGTTTTAGGTTTTAACTGTAACAGACTAGACGTACGCCTAATCTATCAATCACTCTGCTCCCAAATAAGAAATCAACTATACTGGTTTGATGGGCAGGGAGAATTAGGTTGTAACGTCATTAGTTTTAAGGTCTGAACTCGCTCACGGACACGATAAAAGTGGGTTATTTGCGATCACTAGACAACAATAGCGATAATTTATTCGCTTAAGCGATATATAATCAAACTTTTTTTATATATTTAAATTATATAAATGTAAAGTGGACTGCACTTAGAACTAATCAATAATATTATAGTAATTTTATTCTAGTTTGGTTTATAGCAAGTATTCCTTTTCAAGATTCACATTTTACTAGCTGGAAAGAGAAACTCCAACGAAATACGCTCAGAAGGAGGCACTTAATGAATGTTTACAAAACATATTTCTGCTACTTCACAGCTAGAGGACAAGCCAATAGGTCTTGCAATATCTAACCCAATAGCCGGGCGTGTTCAAACATTCCCATAACCATGTTTACCCCAATCCCTTCCCCCGTGCTGACATCACATTATCTATTACAGTTTACATAAGCCCTATATGCTAAGATATCCACAAGATTATGGCCTGTTCAGTGTAATAATTTGGACACGCCAATTATAGGGAATTGTAATCCTATGCAGAATTAGATTTATACTGCCTCTTGCTTAACAAAGGTTAACTGGACATGACGACGATTCACAAGATATCGGAACGGTGTTTACTCAGGTAAGGTTCTTTGCTAAACAAAGAAGCAATACTAAACATGTGGATTATAAGGATCTTTCAAGTGGTAGCACCTCTATGAGGGGTGGATGGACGTTTAAATATATGTTTCTGTTTAGTTATAATACAGTTCAATTTTAAAAGTTAATATTTTCCAGGTAAAGCCTTGCAAGACTTTCTTCTTAATTTACAACTTGGATACGCCGAGAACAACTTACAGTTATATACAATTAAAGGAAGTTGCTAAAAATATCTCTTACCCAGTCGTACTAACAAATACTGAAACCACGTGTTGTTGATATGTAATAAATAATAATAATTTACCAACTTATAATACAAAATATACTGACTTTTTAGCGAATTTCCATATAAAATATTAGGTATTGCAGTGATTATTATGGAGAAACCTAAGGTCAGGCGTTTCTCCATGAGCACTGACCATAGTCCCCAGAAAACGTTTTGGGGTGTCATTAAAAATTATATATAAATTTTTATATATAAATATTGTTATTTTTAAATTGTAATATTTTCCTGCATTACACATTTTCCCAGTAAAGGTTAATTTAACTAAATTACAAATAAAAAAACATAGACCAATCCTGGTCCTTGTTTTTTCCCTTGTAATTTATTTATGCATATATGTGTTCACAATTTAACGGTAGCATTTTAAGTCCAATTTAGTAAAAATTTGGTACACAGGTTGGTTTTTTAAGTGCTCGGGACTAGTTCGTTAGCCAAAAAATCCAAGCATCGGAAGCTCGTTTTGTGACCGGAAGTAAATTTTTTTTTTTGTACTAGAATGACACTTTTTGGGGCTTTGTCTACAATAAAAATAAAGGAAATTATTCTGCACATTTTGTTTTTTACTTTTTAGCCCGTCTGGTTCCCCCAAAATCGACTAAAACGTGAAATACTATAATAGTATCCAGTTCAAATCCACGAGGGGGATTTAACAGTGGGGCAGCTTCTGAGAGTAGTCCATAATCCTAGATGCAATGGCGAAGTTTAAATCCGTAAAGCAAGTAGCGAGCGGAACGAAGAAGCGCGAGAGCCGGGGCTGGAGGCTGAGGTGCAAACTAATGCTAATAATATAATTCGAGAGTAAAGACATTTTCCAAAGTTTTGTTGAAACCTAAACATATAAATTTATTTTGGAAATGTGCTCAACTCACGTGAGCGGTTCAGCTTCGTGATCGAATTATTCAATAACTTCAACTGTATTTCTACAAAGATCCCGCATCGCCGCCGAGCAGTCAATGTTTCAAGGATGTTAGATTATAGGAATAAATTGAAGCGAGAGCCAAGTCAATTGTGGGAGGGAAGGGTTAGAGGGTGGAATGTCCCGGACAGACAAACTGCCCCGCGGTCACCCAGACTACGTGACCACGGTCTAGACCACCGCACTAATCACTCGCACTCACCCTTCTCCTAACAACTTATCTCTCCTAACTGCCCTGCCTGACTGCAAATCTTATATATTTATGTTCCACTAGACAATATAAGATGGGAATTCTCGGCGCTTTCTAGATTTATGTAGTCTTACGTCCGTCTATTGTTCTTGCAGAGTTTTAAAGTAGAGAAGTTCATTAAGAGATTACTTTATCTACATCAGGGTGTGCAGTAGATAAGGTTGCTTTAATTAACGATCGACTGAGTAAATCAGCTTTAGGGTTGTTATGTTGATTTTGGTTTTTAACTTGACTGTACCCAAATTGTCTTGTAACGGTATAATCTTCAAAGAATAAGTTTAGAGCAAGTTTACTTGTTGACGAAAAATAAAAATTTTGAAAATACAAAAAATCATCAATAATATGAAATGATTATATAAACTGAAGGAAATGTAAAATAATTTAGAATTCGTATAAATAAATCTCTATAATATATGTATATACAGGGTTAGTTAAAAGTCTGGAGGCACCCCTTAACTCTCCATCAAGCTTCCAAATCGATTTCATAAATTTTATTTTTTACAACATTTTTTAAGATAGAGGAGTAAAAATAAAATTTACGAAATCGATTTGGAAGCAATTTTTTAGGTCAAGCAATTTGAAATAAACATTTTTTGTCCCTTGAAATGTTTTCTCAAAACTCTTCCTTTTCGAGATATTAGCAACTTTATGTCGATTTATTTCAACACAAAGGCCGCTATTGTTTTGGGTGATCCGATTTTTATTTTCTTTATGTCATTTTCCTAGTCTTAAATAAACCTTTAAAATGAGGTATCACAAGACCATACTTCCCATTTAAAAATATTGAGTAGCCCCCAAAAATTCCGATTTTGAGTTGGGGGGCAACGTTGCCCTATGCATGGGGAAGTGTGCTTTTATGACCTATAAACAACCCCCGGGTTTGGATTTTCTATCAATGCTCGGTGGAGAGTTAAGGGGGTGTCTAAAGACTTTTAACTAACCCTGTATTTGGCCTTGTCCTGACTGACTGACATAGAATCAACGAGGAGCAAAAACTAATTAAGATACAAATACGAAAATTTAATTGTATATTCTTATGGGATCTTAGATGAACACTAAGAAAGAATTTTGCAAAATATTTATTTCAAAGCGTAAAATATTGAACATTAAGATAATAAACGGTACCAGGAACTGGCACATACTTTCTTACAAACATATTTAAATTATTAAACAGATTCACTGTGACTTCATAATTGTAGGAGGGGTAGGAGAGGTGATATTAAAGTAGAAGAATAACTAATAAATATAATTATTATTAGCTAGAGAAAAAACTATTTGATCGATTTCGAACAAATTTGCACCAGGCACGTCAATTAAGCCTGTATTAAGCTCAAAAAAGGCTTTGAAAATTTTGTAAAAACGACCCCCTTTTTGGAGAAAAACTCCCAAAAATCAGTTATTATTATTATTATAAGCTAAACGAGAATTTTTAGAAAGATGCTGTTTTTTGCATATGGTATTAAGGGCTAGAAATAAGCAAAATTGTATCAAAATTGTTAGAGCCATTTTTTTTTATAAAAAAAATAATAACTGATTTTTTGTTGGTTTTTTGGCCAAAAAGGGAGTTGTTTTTTCAAAAAATCTTAAAACTTTTTTCGTGCATCTATACAGGCCTAATTGACATGTCTGGAGCAAATTTGTTTGAAATCGATCGAATAGTTTTCTCTCTAGCTTTGTTACATACAGACATATAGACCGACATGTAGACAGACAGACATTTTATAAAAACTACTTCTTTGGACTCAGAGGGTCCCAAAATGGATATTTCTACAAAAATCTCAACATCGATTTTTTTTGCGATCACTATACTTTCTCTATACTATAGTATAGTGAGAAAGTAAAAGAGCTGTTCAAGTCGAAAGATTAGCAACACAAGTTTGTTTACATTTATTACCATAGAAAACAACTTAATAAGTTTAGAATCAGTTTATTATTCTTTACAACCAACCGGTATTTTAGGTCAGATTAACAAATTAAAAGCAAACCAAAACAAAACTATACGGAGAATTCTTACTGAATTATAATTTAATTCAAATATCTATTGTTACTTATTATGAATAAAACATCAGCTTTGGATAAAAAAACTTAACATAATATTAGTTTTAGCCAAAAACACTTTTATTTGAAATCAATTTGACAATTTGGCAAAAAATCTGTTAATTTATTCTTCACAAATACCAGTTTTTTAGATTAGATAAAAGCAAACAAATTTCTTACTGTGTTATAAGTCAAACATTTGGTGTTAGAAATTATATTTTAGACTTTAGTTGGTAATATCAAAATTTGTTTGAAATGTTGATTATTTATTATTTAAATATTAAAGGTGAAATTACAACTCATGCTGCTATTTGAAGTATTGGGGTTGGTAGAGTATATTTCGATCTCTGTCTGTACTATGAATAGGTCGTCATTACAGTGAACATATCAGAGTATAAAATAACAGGTTTGCATTGGCTTTGCCATGGGTCACCGCTGAGGTTGGGGAGCAAAGCGATCAGGGGTGGAGTCTCTAGTATTTACATATTATACAAAACATTGTCAATTGAGCAGTTTAGTAAGGAATAAAACAAACAAATAAGTTAATAAGTATAAAAGTTAAATTGGATTTGTCTGCAATATCGTCAATGATAAAACATAAAACAAATTACTAACGCTAAAAATTGAATTTTTACGGAATTATAGTTTGAGAGAGAACCTGTAATTAAGACATTATTATATTGGAGTACTTTAAGGTGAGATTGTTAGAGTTGGGCAACTTTTAGCAGGACTACGTTATAAGATAACACAAGACATTACAGAAGGCTTTACCTAAATCACACTCGCAACAGCTGCAGCCAAGTCGTTTACTGGTAATTACAAGGACATTATAAATTGACTGTTAAACTTTGTTGGCGAACATTATAAATTGCCCCCCCCCCCCCGCATGGTGCCGGCTGCGAAGAGACACATTCTGCCCCTGGGGTCGCTACTCTATTTGTCATCGGTCAGGTTTTTAAAGCAAGTTGTAACCGCGTATAATCCCTCAGGCTGTTCTCCCGATCAGAGATTCAAATATGTTCAAACTTGCAAGTTCAACTTCGAGGATTAATAATATTTAATTCAATATGAATCCGTTGCGTGTATTACTTCAGTGTATGTTTGCCTTTCTACTAGTTTCTCTTTGTCTTTGTCGCTCCTCCTTCTAGCCATACATTGAAACTAAAGTAGTTTTTGTAATGTACACACTCACAAATTAGATTTCAAAGAGTTTTTAAGGAGAGAAAAGTAGTTCAAAGTGAGTGTAAATCTCAAGAATACTATTTACGTTTGTATTACTACATTTATTTTTTTTATCGAAACTATATTTTGTAGGATACACTTATTACTTCTCATACATACTTTTTATTAATCGGTTTGTTTGGATCTACTTTAACACAATAATTTATTTAAGTTTTTCTAATTGAGATTAATTTACTTTTTGATTTTTCTCGGTTAGTTGATTTATACGTACACACACTTTCCACAGTGTAATTCTCCTTTGAAAAGTAAAACGTTTTTCTGCGATTAGTTTTTTATCTCTGTCAATAGTTTCAACGTTTTACATTGAGTTTTGGGATTTGTAATGTTTAAAATCAGTTTCCCTGTATGTTAAGGACAAAAATGGTTTTGATATACTGGTTCATATCATATACAAGCTCCTTAGTCCTGAGAATCAACGTAGAGCAAAAACTACTTAAGGTAAGAAAGAAAACGAAAATTTAAACAATTTTCTCATAGACGCACACTAAGAAAAGTTTTTTTGAAATTTGTATTTTAAAGCGTGAAATAGTGAAGATTTGGGGTTCACTCCCAGCCCTATATCAGATAAAACAGCTGTTCGGATCAAAAACTAACCAACACATGTTTATTTACATTCATTACCATAGCAACCAACTCAGCAAATTTAGAATCAGTTTATTGTTCTTCACAAACAACAGCTTTTTAGGTTAGACTAACAAACAAATCAAAACAAACACAAACAAAAATCAAAGAAAAATGTTTACTGTTTATAATTCAATTTAAACATATGTTATTACGTATTACAAATAAAACTGCTGATTTGGATAAAAAACAAACATAATTTTGGTTAGGCCTAAAATGAGCCAAAACACGTTTATTTGCGTCCAATTTAGAATCAGGTAATTATTCTTCACAACTAACAGTACTTTTATATTAGGTAAAACCAAACAAAACACTTACTGCATTATAAAGTCAAACATCTGGTGATACACATATACACATATGGTGTATATATATAATATGGTTTTCTTTAGTTAGCAATATCAAAATTTGTTTCAAATGTTGATATTTGTTTATTGAAATTTTAATGGGTAAATTACAACGCATGCAGCAATTTGAATTATTGTGGATGGTCGTTTCTTTTTTGATCTTTGTCATTTCGTTGAAAATGTCAGAGTATACAATAGTCTGTTTGTTTTGGCTTTGCCATGGGTTATCGCTGGGGGTTGGTGAGCGAAACGAGCAGGGGTGTAACCCTTAATATACTATATTATTGTACATAACATAAAAAGACAATATATAGCTTTTGTATTGTTAAAACCATCAAAAGTATCCCATGAAGTGGGTTGTAGTATTGACCATTGCATCTAAACCTTGGGCATTTAAAAGGCATATTGTTTAATATATAACTTATATTAGAAGTAAGATAAAGCAAATATTTTAAAACATAAAAGCTATTTTTCCTCTGACCTATAAAATGTTTACTTGCAAATATTTGTTCAAACCTAAATTCCTTATACTTTTATAAGCGTCCAACCTTTTTTATTTCAAAGGGACAGAATAAAACAAATTAGATTCAAAGCCATTCCTTAAATTGCATTCTTAATTTGAAGCCCAAGCCATAATTATTCATAAAGGAAGAATGCCGGACTGTTTAATAACTAGATTTGTTGAAATATTTACAAACCGTTCTCAAGTCAAACATAACGTCCATAAAGGCGAGGTGAGGTTAGGATATTAATAAGCCCGGGGTTCTTACCACAGCAGTTAGTCAGTTCTGTCAGAGGGTTGAACGAATGGCAAGGGTTGGTTACCGCAAGGATGCCTCTTTGTAGACATTCTCACTTTGTGTATCATCGTACAAGTATCTCTAACATCCCCGGTGACTGTGACGTGCATCTTTCATATACCTGAGTTATTGTTATATCGCTTCACTTTGCCTTGTTATGTAATTAGTTTAATGTAAAGACTGCATCAAGACAGGGTAAGAGAGATGCCTTGCATTGTTTGCAACATTCCTAGCTATACTTGATTAATGTGGGAGAACGATTGTGGACAGTTTCAAGTAATTGTGGATCATTACTAATTTCACGTTTAGCCTACTTCTAGTTTATAAAACATGAACTAAATTATTTAATGTTCGATTACAATTTTTGACGTACATTTTATGATTAAAATTGTATACTATAGTTAAGAATTAAACCAAAGTTAAACCCTCCATAGGCATGCCATATTTATTAAAATGTTAACCATGGTAAGTAAAAAAATTTATATAATATTATACAATTTGTATTCTTCAACTTTCATGGATATAACCTTAAACTTTTAGTGGATACTTCCCAGAATGGCAGGTCATTTTGGTGCATTTTGCAAACATTATTTTAAAAAAAACACCAAAGAAGAATTATATCACAATCGAAAAGTGTTCAATAGCTTCTTTTTTTTTAAAAAAAAAGGTCCAAAAACATAATATATATACAACTAAAAAATTCTTTGATGTAAAATTGTAAGTTAGAGCAATAAGCCAAAAATGTTCAGTAACGGAACCAAACCTCCAGCTTTAGACCTACATAAAAAATAGTAACACTTTTTTGTATTTTGTTAAAAATTTACATCATTTTTAAATTTAGTTTTAAATAGAAGTGTATAATAATACATATCAATTTCAAACAAAATTTTCTGAAAAAACTGTTTTTATTTACTTACTACAAGACCGCTACTAAAATGCATACCTAAAACAAACTACAATTATATCACTTTTACACAAATAAAATAACTTCACTTTCAAACACAATAACACACTTTCCGCTTATTTCTTTAAAACTGAAACACGATAGTAACAAAATTGTATAAACTTATTTCACTTTGTTTTACTAAATTAGTGAACACAAACTTACAAGTACTCAGTAAGAGACGATGTAGAACAGTGGCGAATTGTAACGACTAGGACGAATTATAAATGCACATATTTTACGGGAAACAACGACTAAGGACACTAAATCAAGTTTTATATCAAACGAAAATATCAAACTTCCACTTCAAATCTATATAGAAATCATCAAACAAATATATCTATTTGTAATCCAATTGCATGGGTTTACAGAAAAAATCATATCTAAGAAAATAAAAGCGTGATGAATGATTAGAAGACAGTGATATAAAGTTGAGACGAATCCAATGGAGTCACTATTTTCTTCTCAAAACAAGTCTGTCTAACTGTTATGTGCCTTGAAAAGTGTTAATTGCCTTGTTGTGCTTTCTCCCGCGGCGTCAACTGATTTAGAAAACTACAATTTTACAACGATGATTACATATACGTAAATCTACTTTTTAGAACAAATTTGTAAATGCAAAAATTAAAGTTTGAAATATTTTCTTTCCAACGGTTTTTGTTTTATTGATATTAAATAATATTTGGTGGTTGAAATATTTGATAAAAGTTGTGTTGTCCGAGACTACTCAATTGAGCAATCTTCTACTTAAATTAATTGTTTTAATGTAGGCCTTTCTGTTTTCAGTTGTAATGATTTACACCTTTAAACAAATTTTAATATAACATGTTTTTTTAGTCTATTTTTCATGAGCTCAACAGGTCGTCCTGCACTAGTCCTATGGGAAAAAAGTAAATACTTTAAACCGTAAATCTTATTTAATTTGGAGTATTAAAGTATTTAAATACACTACATTTAGAAGCACTCTTTTTAACATCGATGAAATATTAGAAAATAAATCAAGTAGTTCCACAGAATAATGTCAGATTGGAAGTAATACAATCTGCATATATAAGTTGAACTGACATATAAAAATGCGTTGTAGGCTATACTTAATGCCTTGGTGTTATTAATAATGTAGAGAGTATATTATGTATCAAGCTAGTGGAAAACATATTGAAATTTACAAAGAACTTTTTCTCGAGTATTTTTACGGATTTTTTTACAGGAAAGATGAACTACAGCAGTGACTTTATAGTAAGACCTCAGGTCGGGAGTTGTCAATGAGCACCGATCATGGTCTCGAGAACACGTTTTGGAGTGTCATATTTTACGTCCGATTATGTCTAAATTTGGTACACATGTTGGTTTTCTTAGTCGTTCAGACGATTTCGTTAGCCAAAACAATCCATCAACCGGAAGCACGTTCTTTAACTGGAAGTAAAAATTATTTCATATTTCTGTACTAAAATTAAATGTTTTGGTGGTTTATCTTAAAAAAATAAATATTAGAGATTATTCTGCATATTTAATTTTTTTTCACGAATTTATAGCTTGTCTGGTTCCTCCAAAATCGATCAAAACGTAAAATACCATAAAAGTATCCTGTTCAAATCCACGAGGGGGGATTTTACCATGGGGCAGTTCTTATCCGAGACCGACGTACGGCAAAGCGTGTTTTTCTGATCCAAAGGTCAAGGGGCAAACTCGAGCGGAAGGAAGCTGCGCGTGATCCGGGGCTAGAGGCTGTGGTGCAAACAAACTGTACTCATATATTTCGTTCACGCTAGTTGCTATTCAGCGATTTCGTATTAGACACATTTTAGAAAATGTTGGTTGAAACCCTAAAACATATGAACTTAATTTTGGAAATTCGCTCAACTCACGTGAGCGGTTCACGTGATCGAATTATTATGTATTCCTATTTGTGTAAGTGTTTGGAAAATCTGCGTGCATTAAGGATAGTAAGATATTATCGTTGATTTGAAAATACCAGACATTAGGCGAAACGTAAAGTAACAAACGGTTTAAAAACGGGATTATGAACTACTCTAAGTAAATGGATTTGTTTTATTAGCTTTGAGGTTTTTATCATTGCTACAACTTTATTAAAAAGAAGGTATACAATATAAGTGTGTGGTAGAAGCAACACGTATTTCAAACACTAACGTGTCTAGAAGGCCAATTAAAAACTCAATAGAATCACTACGCGACCCCAGGGGGAAATATAAAATATCACTTTTGCATGGTCATTGCAAGGTAGAGGATTTCTGCAAATGTTTGACTCAAAACTAGTCTGGTAAAACAGCCAGTGCACGAGATTAGCTAGAATTATTTTTTATTAGTAAGTTAAAGTTGTATGCCAACCTGGATTTTGATTTATTTATAAGCCTTGTTCAATGCTCATATTTTACATAGGATAATTTTACAGCGAAACTCACTCACTAAGTAATATACACTACCAGGTTACTAGAAATAATAGTTCAATTTCTACAGGCTTTGTTAGGCCAAAAAATCGCTGTAGAGTTAATTTAATTATCTCTTGGTGTAAGACTTTTAATAGATTGTCATTAAATGCTCGAATGCAAACTGATAGTTCAGAACTGCCAATTCAGTTAAACGGGATAAATGGATCAATACCTGGGCAGAAGAAACAAAAGGAAGAAGCCTATTAGCCATAAAGAAAAGAACTAAATGACCTAGAAATATACTGTGGAGTAACTGAATTCATCGCCACATTGCAGCAAGAACAAGGATGGGTCACGTCAAACATATCTTCATTACTTCAACATGAGTCTGCTTGCATTGTGGCATAGAGGAGAACCTGTAACATATCCTGTTAAGGTGCCTCACGCCATGCTCGTCTAGACAGAACCCTAATATCAGCACTGAACAATCCACACAAATTGGAAGATATCCTGAGAGACGCTTTTGGACTATAACAGCAACAAAGTATTATTGCGGATGTCGGACTATCGGAGTCAACAACTCTGGACGGCCATTAAAAGAAGAAGAAAGTGACTGATAAGAAGTTGAAATTAGCCATTGAAAAATGGCTCAACAAGAAAGCAAGTAGATTAGACAATGATATCAATTATGTACAATTTGGAATTCTGAAGTAGTTTATGAATGTGGGTTAGAGCGTCCGGCATACTATAAATAACTAAGATGACTTACAAGCAATTTTTCAATGACAGTAAACAACGTTATTGTTAATATTAAACAATGAATAATGTTTGAATAACCTAGTATTCCCTGATATTAGTGGTATTAAAAATGGCAAGTAACCGATTGAATTGTTTAACAGCTGATTATGTTAGACAGAGAGAAAGAGAGAGGATGGAGGACAAGAGAGAGTAGAGTATGAGGAATAAAGAGAGTTTGTGTGAAGGGAGAGAGAGAGAGAGAGAGAGAGTGCACAAAGAGAGGGTAGATACAATAAAATAAGGGAGTTGGTGGATACATAGAGAGAGTAGATATATATTGTGGGGTGGGGTGGAAACACAGAAAGAGAGAGACAAATAGTGAGTGAAAAGAGAGGGAAAATGTGTGGAAAGAAAGAAAGAGACTGAATAGAGAGGATTGAGTAACAATAGACTAAAGATGTATTCTATATGTGGGGGTGTGTTAGGATGGGTGGTGGTGAGGTTGTATGAGTGAGGATATTTATGAATGCACACACTTCTTATCAAGCATATAATATACAAACTGTAACGTTCACTTGAGAGTAGCAAACAATAAACGAAAAAAGTAGAATCATAGAAAGTAGAATCACAATTTATTTAATACTAAAATCAAAAATTCGAAAAAGTAAATTGATTTACAATTTAAACGAAGATAATATATGGTACATGTGTTATAACTACATTTAACTTACAATGAATTAATTGTACATTCTATTTAGTATGATGAAATCGTTCAGGTAAAATATAAATAGTGTGAGTGAAAAAGAGAACAGAAAAAGGTGTTAAGTGGGTCTGTGAATGTTAATTAATAGTAAGGCCTAAATATTATTTTTGATAAAAAATTTAAAACCTCTAATCCAAGTTTAGTATAGGTTGCTTGGCCAAGGATTTCTTAGGTGTCGGACACAAAGGGTAATTAGGTAAGATTAATGAAGCGATCAAGTGGGCTGTGGAGTGGTCGAGCGAAGCGACCCAGTGGGGCGTAAGTCGACTCAATTAGTCGCCATTGATTGCAAACAGCCCGCACACATCACTCGCCCTTCGCCCTCCTCGACAAACAAACATCACGATGGCTAAATGAGAATTAACATTTATTTCCGAACTACCCTCATGCTAGCAGAATCTGTGTAACCGACACTTCCCCAGAGTTAAAAATCCAGTTGGAATATAAACAATTGGAGGGATTCTGTTTCAGTGAGTTTTTGCTGCTAAAATTAAATGTAAACTATAATGCATTTATGATATAGATATTTACTACCTACAGTTACAATTTTATTTAAAGTCTTATTTTCTTGTTGCGTTACACATTCTTATTCAGAACTTTGTCAAAAGAAGTTTTTGCATATATTTTTAAGAATGTAATTTATCAAAGTGATAAGTGTTGATTTACACTGGCTCAAGACGTAAATATAAACAAGTCAAGCTATGGGTAGGTATTTAGATAACATATTCTACAATGGTTTTCAAATATAACTGTTTATACACCACCGAGACTAGTTCGATTTCAGTAAATTTCCTCAATCTTATCTTCCCTTATTTTCTGACTTCAAATTAGGCTTTTTTTGTTCGCTACATTTTTTTCAAAATTCATTTTCAAGATTTTAGAAATTTAAGTAAGCCATGAAGTTAAAAACAAACATATTTAGTCTACTTAAATCACAACCAATATTTCAAATTAAATAAGTACATTTACAACAACATGGTTTCTATAAATTTGCAAATTTACTGTTTTATTTCAAAGTTAGAGGTAGGTTATAATATACCAAAACTCTTCGACAAATCGTCGGCCATAGATACCTAAAGAGCTATAAGTAGAAGAAATTATTTTTTGCACAAAATAAAACTACAAAAAAAGTCTCTGAATGTAATGCTAGCAATGAATTCAGTACTAAATTATTTAAAAAAACATACATACAAGAATATGACTTTTTAATTCCCTAAGGAATGTTTTTTGAGCTCAGCCACGCTTTAATTTATTGGACTATTTTAACGATTGATATGTTAAATTAAGGGATTTTTTATAATATGTTCCAAAATGAATTTGGTTTATCCTCAATTACTAGGTCATCAAACTTAGGCATCAATTTTCCCATATATATATTATGGAAGGAATGTTTTATTGAGTGTATGTCACATGTGTTTAATTTTAATTTTTATCTTAATTAGTTTCACTTAAATAAACAGCTGTCTTAATTAATTTCACTTAAAAACAGCTCTCTTAAGAAATCTCACCTTAATAAATATCTGGTTTAATTGATTTCACTTAAATAAACAACTGTCTTAAGTAATCTCACTTAAATAAACAGCTGTCTTAAGTAATAATTTAATTTAAATTAACAGCTGTCAAAGAATAATATTTAAAATTATAACCTATCACTGTGTTATTTACATTTATTTTTTTTATATTGTTGATTTTCAGTTTACTGTGTATTTAATGTTTATTGAATATATTATAGTTCTGTAGGTTTAGTGAGATTATTAGTTAAACAACAAAATGTCACGAAGAAGACATGTACCATTGGTAGGAAATTGGTACGGTATCGTATAAACCACAGAAATTACATGGTACTAAAATCAAGCAATGGCTAAGCATTGCCGGGAACACTAGTACTTTTTAATATCCGAAATAATCGAATATAAAAACAAGGGAATAAGTAACTTTAGCGGGACAATCTTGCTTCCAAGTGTTAGTATGTTACATCTCTAAGGGTATTTTTAGTGCAGCTATAATGTATAGTACATGTACAGGGTAGCCGTCAATGCGACACTCAAAACCCTGAAGATACATTATGATAAAGAATATAGGGTATGTCTATTAAATAATGAGACTGTGATTTCACCTTAAAAACAAAACTGTCGAAACCAGTTATAAATGACGCATGCGTGTTGACCCTTCAACATGTCTGAATTCGCACAACGAGCAGAAATACTCTATGACTTCAGTTGATTGTGAATTACAATTTGTTTCGGTTGTGTGCCGAAAGAAAAATTTTAAGTTTAAAAGCATCGTGTCAATTAAAATTGTTTAGTTAAATTAAACAAAACGCCGGCAGAACAAACGCTTACCACAACTTATGGGAATAACTGACTGTCTCGTGTTAGTTTGTTGCAGTGGCACAAGAGATTCAACTGTGTGGTATTGTCGAAAATAATTACCGACCTGGACGACCTTGCAGTTCAAGACAGACTGTTCGGATTTCCCACCGAATCAGTGTTAGAAACTTAGCTGAGTCTGAACAATGAGTAAGACATTAGGTGGAAAATTGTACTCAAGCATCTTAACATGACGAAAGTTTCTCCAATGATGGTTATATGGGTTCTCGAACTAAAGCAAAAAGAATGAATGTTGTGGACATTCTGGAGCAACATGTTGGAGATCCAAAGTAATCACTTGTGATAGCTTGGATCTTGAGACCAAAAGACAGTAAATGCACTGGAACACACCGTCATCATAAAGAATGAAAAAACTTGTCAAATCAAGTCAAAATTCAAAGCCATGTTACTTAATTACGTTTTTCGTCACAATGAACTTATTTTGGAAGAATAGCTTCCAGAAAGGATAAAAAGTTAGCCAGCATTATTATGTAGAAGTTATTATAAATGTTTCAAATTAAATAGGTATAAATAAAAGCTTTGTTATTCTTTAATTATTAGTTTAGCCTCAAACATAATTAATAATATGCAACATTACATACAATAAAATGTAGTTAAAAAAACTTAAAAATCTTGCTTTAATAGCAAACCAAACTGAAAAATAGAAAGTAATTGTAAAATAGCGAGGGGTGCTTCCCATCAAATGTTAGAAATATTTTATCGCCAGCTACTTATAAAGTAGAGTTGTTATAAAACTATATTAAAACGCTCCCCACGGTTTTTTACAATTATTATTGTTTTTTTTTTTTTTAGTTTTTTTAACTATAATTTGTTTTCTTATTATTTAGTTTCAAATCGGAATCAAAAGTAATTTTAATTATGAGACTTGATTTTTTGTATATTGTATGTGTGACAATAAATTTAAAATTGTGTATGTAAAATTTTTTAGCGAGTGATGGGTATGTAAATTATTGTATTATTATCGGTCCTTGATAAGTGTGCAAATTTTCCAGTTAATCAGACGTCTTTACGTTGGTGAAAATTCCATTGAAAGATTCCGTTACATACAGGTCAAGCTAATATAAAGCGTGTAAAAATGTATTACTGGTATTCGTAAAAGATCGTGCAATATCGGTTATTTCCGCCACTTGGGTCAATTCGTTTAAAAATATTACATATATATTTATATATATATATTTGTATATATATTTGTATATATATTTGTATATATAATAAGTTGAAAAATAAATGTAAGTCTATGAGTATCTTTCAAATTAACTACTCACGATTGTTTGATGTTACATTGTTTAACTGATTTATAACCACTAATTCACTCCCACTCATTTTAATTCTCTAACACAGACACCACAATTATTTTATAAAAAACATAATTATATAATTCTGCTTACAATTTGTGTTTATTTTGAAAGTGTCAGCGAAAGGCATTAAATGTTCACAAATGACGTATTTTACAAAACTTCTTCAATTTTCAATCACTGCACTCAATACTAGACCACAGTAACAAATGATACTACATACTAAAATATACCCGGAAATTAAAAAAATATGCATAAAAATCGGATGAGGTTTTTTTTAATTAAATCGTAACGAGCGAAGAAACTTTAAAAGTTTTCTTTTTCTTAATATATTATTTGTTTATAGTAAGTATTATTTTCTGTTCATTCAAAAGGCAATAAAACAGAACGTAAGAACATTTAAATTCGACCTTGAACAAATAAAACTCCCCTACTTTAATATCACGGACTGTAATTACTTCTCTATGGAGATAATGATACCGGGTACGTAGCTCACCGCCCAGAGTTAGTTTACTAAAAACAAATTTAAACGGAACACTCCCTTTTAATAATCGTTTACAACCAGCGAGCCAATAATAGGTTGGTTAAATGCTCGGGGCACGCTATACTTGCAATTCAAATTAGAAGGGCTGTTTTACTCCAGACATCAGATAAAGCTTGGGGTAAACGCATTAAGCCCTCCCTCAGCTTACTGGACATTTACTTTACATTAAAATCAATTTATTAAAGTGGGCGAATAAACTTACTACGTTATTCAAATATTTGTAGTGGAGAATTGCTTATTTATGATAAGAAAACAACGGAAAGGTAGTCTTGGTTTACCATTATGTATAATGATTTAGATAACGTTTTAATGAGCGTATTATTTTATTTCTGGGTGCACATTTCGTATTATTAATCCACACAACTATTTTTTTTACAAATTTAACGGGTTAATTCATTTTAAATCAACCAATGGATGTTGTGCTACGCTAAACAATTTAAAATATAAACACTTCTTGTCACACCTAATAGTTTTTATAAAAGATGAAATAAACATAATCTTAATATTAATTCATGTAGCATTTAAAATAATATAAACTAGACTTTATGTCTTGTGTAAATATAAATTTGAATCATAAAACCGGAGAAGTGCGAGTGTAACTCGTATGCCAAGGGTTCCTAATTTCTTAACAAAATAATATTTATAAAAACTATTCATGTACTCACTATACAAACTATTTCTGCAACCAATAACAATAACTAACAATTTAAGATAAAGTACCACTTCAATATTGGAAAAATAAGGAAAATGTTTGACAGACAATTTCAAACATAAATTGAAAACTATTAATTATAAAAATGAAGATAAACATTATTTTTGTATACTTCAAGCAATGTTTTTTCAAAGTATCATAACATATGTATTAGCATTTTTGGTTACGTAACTATCTTTCACAAAACTAAAAGCAAAATATATGTTGAGTTTTAATAGTCTAAATACATGTGGGTTTAAATTATATTGAGATATATTTATCCATTCCGGAGTTAATCTACTATAACAGACTGGCAAACGTGTGAGAAGGGGGTAGAACAGTAGACGAGGAGCCAACAATCCAGTGTGATAGTTTTGAAATATTTTTGAATTAGTTATTGGGATATGATTTACTTGTACAACATAGTCCATTGCAATTAGGTAAAATAGAAAACCTTTAAAGATTCAAATATTCCTAGGTCCTTCGGGAAATGAAAACCAAACATTTCCAACCCTTGAGAGAGTAGTTACTAAACAAGTAAAAACTTTAAAGTAAAACAAATTTAAATATTGTAGAACAATGCACGCTTCAGTTATCAACAATAAAAAAAACATAAAAACAATCACGAAACCACAATAAATCACTTATTAAACATAGCTGCAACCTTAATATGCCCTACACGTCCTTGGTTATCCTAAGAGAAAGATATAGACTAGGTAATGGTTTTAAGTATGTGACATTTATATGTATAAATTTGTCTCTAATGTTTGTTTGACTCGATGAAAAAACTCCTTAAACGGTAAATCTACCCTACTCTCTATGCAGGGAATAGAGTATTCAAATGCATAACATTTTGGTGTTAAATATAACAGGATTGGTACAACCTAGCATTAATAGCTTCCTGTTTCATTGTTTCAGAGTCCATAATGACAATGGACGTCAAAGCTCAGGCGCCGAAGAGCGTGACTAGTGCTGGCGCTACCAACAACACCACACAGGAATGTGCAGGCTGCGGGAAACATATAACTGAGAGGCAAGTATTTTATGTAAAACGTTGAACGTGGTGATAAAGCGATATAAACAATGTGAACTGCTACTAGATATGGTTTTTGTAAATATTATTAAAATAGTCAATCATTAGTCAGTCAATCTTATAAGCTCGTGTGAATATTTAAAGAGTCGGATCATTTTATTGTATTTAATTTAATAATTAATATTATTGTTATTAATTTTTGAAGTGATAACCTCTATTGGCCCTTTGGACACTTTCTGAAGTATCACGTCACGAACTTTTTGCGTAGACACAAGTCAGTGCAACGCTCCCAGCGCATCCTATTAACCATTTATAGCCAACAATTTTCTCAGCGGTCATATTTTGGGTTTTTATAAGATTCGCCTTTATTTAGCGTTCATTCCGTGTTAAAATGTAGAGAGTAACGTTTCAAACGTAATCCTGAAGGCAATACGCATGGAAACCGTGCTCTTTCTTACCACGACCGGTATAAAAAATTACAATTTATACAAACTTTGCGCTAGACTAGGAACGTTTTAACTGGTTACTCAAAGTGCCTTATAATATTATAATAGTATCGCTTCTCGGCCTCTTGGATAAGATCAAAGTGTAGTATCTGTTCTTATCTGTTCTGTTGTAATGTGTGAGTAGCCTATAATGTGAATCGTCGAGTGTTCTAACGGTTTTCTGCTTTAAATATTTGATATTGTGTTGGTGCGGTCATCGGGGAACATTTTTATGAGCTGCCACCTGCGATAACTCAGAACTACTAGCGCATAGGCTGTTTACTCATCATACCTTCGAGTATATTGTACATCGGTGAGTGTTTTAACGGTTTTTATTTGGCCGTTTCAATACCTTCATTATCATTTGAATAAATTAACAGTTAATTTGAATAAGTCCAAAATATAACTTAAAATCATTGTCTTATTTTTTAATAGTACTAAAATTTCTGTTATAAATATTTCGTCACCTCTTTTAACGTAATTTACTATATGCAAAGAAAGTGACTCATGATATAGATAAGTGTTTAATTTTCTTTGTTGGATTCGTTAATACAGAAAGTCGGTAAGTACATTGACAGTTACAATTATATTTATTATTATTTCAGGATTTTTCCATAACTTTTCTATAACTTTTTTAAATGAAAAATTTATAATCTTTGATTACGCATTTTTAAATCTGATAAATAGAAAGGAAATCATATTATTTTTTGAAAAATTAACACATTTTAAGATAATTAAGTTTTAAATAATAAACAATGTTGACAGTTTCTAGAAAATATACTTAAATTACTTACTGCATTTGTTATTATTATTTCTGCTAAGATACTTGAAACATTTGTTTTCTTGCGTATCCGCCTTTGATTTGATTTATTTATAAATAATTTGATAAATAGGACACAATGGTAGAGCATAGATAGTAGCAAACAAAGCTTCTGAAGATGGGGTCTACCCGAAACGCGTGAGGCGAAAAAAAGACAAAGCTAAGAAAGGCGGATAAGCAAGAAGACAAATGTTTAAATTACTTAAAATTTTTAGGAGATAAAAATAATTTGTTATTTTATAATAATATGATTTTTTTATTGTATAATTTGTTGACCCTTATTCTCCTCTAATATTAATACTGATAAAAATATAAATCGGTCATAGAAGTGATTACTTCTAAAGCGTGGTCTTAAGCACTCCCATTTTTTTTTTTATTTGAGTTGTTTTAAGTCGTACATATATTTACTAACTTTTACCAATCTTGCGAATATAATTACAATATGAAAAGAATACAAACGCTAAAACTTTAAATACAGTACGATTGAAACCAGATTTTAAGTAGAGAACCTACGAAAAATCCAGGATTGCACCAAAACAATGACAAGCATGAACCATGTATTCGTCACAGGAATGAACTTCCTCCTAATTTGAAAAAGTTAATTCAACTAATTATCTACAACTTTCAATCAAAAATTTTTATTTTTCCTAAAAATACAAGTTTTTTCCTTTCGAATATTTGTTGTCATTACTTTTATATTACATAAAAACTTTGTTCATCACAATTATTATAAAATGTTACACAATTTTTATTAAACGAAACATAATTACCATAGTTTTTGAGAATAGATTATAAATAGGCGAAATAAATTTGTTTGTATAAATATTGAATGGAAGTAGGTAAAATTATAAGAAAGTGAGACGCTGTCAGTTATGGAGTTGTAACTTTCATAGTTAAGTAATTTGTGAAAGTAGAATTGATTGTACCGCCAAGGCAGGTTCGAGGAGAAAGTAGAAGGGATGTCACGCCATCAGGCCAGACATATTCCAAGTCTGAGGATACTGTACTTCATTTTAGATATGGGGCAATGTTTGAGTTACATTTGTACTAAATTCCATGAACAAATAAGTGTTATTAATAACATACAACTTCAATAAAACACAATTATTATATTTTTAAACAATATATTGACATTGTATATTTCATGATAGAGTGAGACAATTTCGCTAGAACTGTTCAATGAATACAAATTGTTTATATTTCCAAATAATTACTTCTGCTATAAACGAATTTATATTGAAGTTTTTATGATTCCTTAGTGGAAAAAAGTAAGTATAGTTTCATTATGTCTGGCATCATGACATACAGTGTTTTCAGTCCCTTCGTATTTATAGAAAAACTGTCATTTATTAACAACCAACACGAGTGACTAACTGCCTCTAGTGAGCAAAAATTATATTTTGATTTTAAGTCCCTGGCGAAAAGAAGAGGATGATTTTTTTTAATGACGTTCTTGCCTCGCGAGATGGAAACTGCAGTAGCATCCTCTGTGGACCAACAAAATTTAATGTAGTTTGGAAACTCATTTAATCATAACTTAGAATAACAACTTAATCTATTTCCCTGCAATGGTAACTCGTTGTTCCATAATAAATTGTAAAGTCTAGTTTGAAGTTACTATGTTTTGAATACATTTCTTACAATAGAACATTTGAATTATTAGCGAATTTCCATAGGAAAATGAGATTTTGCAATGACTCTTATGGTGAGACAGAAGATTGAGAGAGGTCTATAAGCAACGATCATAACTCGTTTTTGGGTGTCATTATAATGATATATATATATGCATTAGTTTTCGCACTCTATTCGCAGCATTTTACTTCTGATTTGATAAAAATTTGGTACACATGTTAGTTTGTCGGTCGGACGAGTTCGTTAGCCAAAAATCCACAACCGGAAGAAACAACTTTTGGGATTTTCATACTGGAATTACTTTTTTGGTATTTTATATAAAAAAAATAAATGTATGAGATAATTCTGTACATTTTGATTTTTTATACAATCTTAAAAACCTTAAGGTTCCTACAAAATCGATCAAAACTTAAAATACCATTAAAGTACACGCTTCAAATCCAAGTGTGGATTTTACAGTGGGGGCAGTTCTGATCCAAGGCCGATGCGAACGAAGCAAAGCAGTAGATAACCCGATGCCGCAAGTTTGAGGTTCGAACTCGAAAAGCGGAACGAAGAAGAGCTGTAAGCTAGGGCTGGAGGCTTAGGTGCAAACAAATTCTACTAATGTAGTTTTGTTTCGTACACGCAGGCTGTTATTCAACGTCTTTGTGAATAGACCAATTTTATTTCCCAAATAGTTGTTTCAAATGCTAAATCATATAAACTTAATTTTGGAAATTTGCTCACCTTACGTCAGCGGTTTAGCTGCGTGATCAAATTATTTAATATAATCGAGTTTCTATCAGGTTGTATAAACTTGTTGTATAAACAATGTTGTTAAGTAAACATTCTGTGTTTTTCATAAAATAAAAACTAAACATTAGAGTCTGTTTTCCCCGAGTAACGGAATACTCTCAGCTGCTAGAAACATTCCAGTTATGAAAGCGCAACCTCCCTCTTCTACTCGTTGGTCAGACGAGTTCGTTAACCAAAAGTTATCAAAAACTGGAAGAATGTTTTTTTGACTGGAAGTAATTTGTTTGAGATTTTTCATACTTACTAGAGTGAAACATATTTGCTGTTTTATCTAAGAAAATAAATATAGGAGACTATTCTGCACATTTTGTTCTTTTGCACGAAGCTCGTCTGATTCCCCCCAAAATTTATAAAAGTAATCTGTTCAAATCCATGTGGGCGATTTTGCCGTGGTGGAACCTTCTGAACCGAGGCCGCAAGGTTGAGGTGCACACTTGCAAAGCGAGATTTTCCGCTGCAAGCCATGACTGGAGCCTGAAGTGAAAACAAATTCTACTAATATATTTCGTACTACTATTCAGCGCCTTTGTGATTAGACCGATATCCAAAATTGTTGGTTGAAACCCTAAGACATTGGCTATAAATTTAATTTTGGAAATTCACTCAAGTCAGCTGTTCAACTACTTGATCGAATTATTTTTGTTTATCGCAATGCCTCTAACAGGAGAAAGTAACTATGTGCAGTGTGTGTAAATTCTAAAATTTATTTTTGCTTCGGTTTTGTAAAGCAATATATGTATATTCGACTTGGAACAGCGAGGGATACAAACCTATCTCACATATCATTATACGAGATTTCTTGCTCATACTAAGAACTAAGAATATGCAAATAACGTAGACAAAAATCTCTGCCTACCCTTAACTCAGCAACATTGTTTTTATCCTTTCGTCATCAGATTTAATCGTAATGCCCCTAAATACTTAAACTTTTAACAACTCTTTCCTTTAGACCTATTTTAATCTAAACTACCCTTTCCGCGCCCCAACTGTTAAAATAATAAATTCACTTAATCCGCGCATAAAAATGAATAATAAAAAGTTGCAATTTATGTGCTTAAATCTGAGAAACACAAACGTTAAATATTAATAATTCCAGCTTCGACAGTTAATTTTTGTTAATAAAATTTAAATTTTTTAAATTCTAATTGGTCTTCTTAAAGGATTTACTAAAACAATATTTTATTTATTTGTTAGGTTAACATTTATTTGAAATATAGTTAAAAAACACTAAAAAATGCCACTACAATGTTATTGTTAGAATCTACACGACAAAGATAAAAACTTTACAAAATGTTGTAATAAATGAATTTGAATACCTCTTGTGACTTCTTTTGTCTTACTTCAATTACACGTTTCGGAGTAATTTTTCATCTTCAGTTGATCACTCAATAGAAGTTTCGAGGAACATGGAACAGTGTGCACCTACCTAAACAATGTGAATACGTATACACTTGTATAGTTTTTTGTTGTTATATAATTTTAGATTAATGTTTTGATGTCCTCTATTGAGTCATTAACTGAAGATGAAGTTTCGGTTGCGAAACCCGTCTGTGAACTAAGCCAAAAGAAGTCACACGATGAAACCAAATAAGGTAATAGGTAATTTATTACTACTTCTCCACCCCCACTCGCTTCGCTCACCAACCACAGTGGTAACACATGATGCAATGCAAAGAGATTACTGTGTACTCTGATATTTTCAAGGAAATGACGATTGAGCGGTGACATACGTAGCTAATGTAAGAGATCGAAATAGGTGTGACAACACCAATAATTCGAATCGCGGAATGCTTTGTAATAATCACCATTAAATAATCAACATTTCAAACAAATTTTTATATTACCAACCAAAGGAAACAATATTATAGTTTGTAAAACTATATTTGTTTACTTATAATACAGTAAGCATTTTGTTTGCTTCTACCTGATTTAAAAAAAAACTGTTATTTGTGAAGAAAATTACCTTATTCTAAATTTGTCAAATTGATTGAAAATAATGTGTTTTGGTCCATTGTAGGCCTAACCTAAAATTGCATTAAGGTTTTCTATCCAAATCAGCTGTTTTATTTACTGTATAACAACAGATGTTTGAATTGAATTATAATACAATAAAAAATTTCATTTAATTTTCACTCTGTTTGCTTTTCGCTTGTTAATGTAACCTAAAAAAGCTGTTGGTTTTGAATAATAATAAACTGTTTTGAAATTTGCTAAGTTGGTTGGTATGGTAATGACTGTAAACAAACATGTGTTGCTAAGCTTTTGATCCGAACAGCTGTTTTATCTGTTTTTCAATATTTTTACGCAATAAAATGAAAATCCTATCTTAATGTGTGTCTATGACCCCATAATAATATTCCTTCACATTTTCGTATTTGTATTTTAAGTAGTTTTTGTTCCACGTTGACTCTATTCATTCAGTCAGAACACCGCCTCTTATATAAAGATAGATTAAACCAGAGTTTTAGACGTGCTAAAAGATGGTTAACCTATAAAAGTACTCACATTTTTATTACTTGTTCTCGATGTACTCAACATTATTTCAGAAAATGGTGCTCACAATTTATAAATCTTTATGTAATTAAATCATGTGCAGGTTTAAACTGTGTGTAATAGTAAATTATTACATAACATAAATATAGGCTGCGTTAAATAATTTCTTTGCATTTTGTAAGTGGAGTAAACATACTACTTACTGTTACAGTTTATATTTAACAGTTTAGCAAAACATAAATCTCAAAGAAATTAAGTTTTTAATTTTTTTCTATTTTAAAAAAATGATGGAAACATTGTCCGCATAAACTACATGGCAATGCTTGAAACTGTAGGAGGGTAATTCTGGTACCACGTGAAGTATTAATTTAACTTAGTACGTATAATTGGTTGCAGGTACTTATTGAAAGCTTTAGACCTGTATTGGCACGAAGATTGTCTCAAGTGTGGATGTTGTGATTGCCGACTCGGAGAAGTGGGTTCGACTCTCTACACCAAAGCAAATCTTATCTTATGTAAAAGGGATTATTTAAGGTAAGGCTAACCAATAGTTTTATAATACATTATTTAGATTTATAAGATTTTTAATGTTGAAATCTAGAGATCTTCTCCGATTTGTTTATGAACAATATAGAAGACAAGGGGAGACCCCTGCGTGCTCCGCACGCCAACCCCCGATTGAAACTTCTAAAAACAAATATGTCATGTTTTATTTATAATAAAGGGGGTAGGATTAACAATAACCTCAAAACTAAGATGGTAAATCATGTTGGTTCAAATCAAATTATTTTCTATATTTAATAACAACAGTTATAATAAAGGTTAAAAGAACCCAGTAAAGCTCAGTTGTAGGCCTACACTTCTTAATAAAAAAACCTAACCAAAAAGTTACTCACTATCAATTACCGTATATTATCATCAAATAGGTCTACTATATGTCTTATTTATTTTTAATTAGGATGTAACATAGGCTAGTGTTTTCTTATTTTTAAATTCCTTTACCCAAGTTTTTATTGGTTTGTGTGTGTTGAAACATGTGTTGGTTCAAAATAGGCCTAACTTAAAATATTATTTTGTATGTACTAAAAGCTGGATATCCGAATCAACTGTAATATCTGTTGGTTAAAAATCATTATTTACTTGTACAAAAGCAGCTGGATTAGTTTGTTTCTTATTATAAACAGCTGTTTTGTATAGAAATATTTTTATAACCTCCTGAATACTATAAACATAATAATTATTTACATCCACGAAAGCAGCTGGATTAGTTTGTTTCTTATTATAAACAGCTGTTTTCTATAGAAATGGTTATTAAATTCGTCCCATGTTAATCTTGTGGGGAAAACCTGACCTTTAAGATTAGCTTACGCCATTAAGGATAAGAATTTTTAACATCTAAAACCTTATTGCAAAACTTAGAAATGAGACGAATTTTTTGACAACTCAAACATTAAATTTGGTCCAGAAATAAGGGAGGAGTTGTGTTTACAAAAAACTGCTTCACGTATTATATATAAGGATTTTAAAGCTTAATTGGTCGATACTAACTTATTAATTATTGTTATGGATTGTTTAAGGATTTGTATTTGTACTCATTCAAATGTATTCCTAACTAACATAAACATATAAACTACTAGGGAAACCGCTGCGTTCTCCGCACGCCAACCACGTTGAAGCCTTCTGTACACATAATCATGTTATGTTTTCTTTATAATAAAGGTGAAGGATTCACCGAAAGCTAAGATAGTAAATAATGTTAAATGTTCAAATGACATTATTTAGTATATTTTATAACAGCAGTTATAATAAAGGTTAAAAGAACCAGCAAGAATTAGGTATACACTTTAATAAAAACCTACCTACAAATAATAGCTTCAAAGTTTGAAATCAGCTGTTATGTAAATATTGGAGCAAACAGCTGTTTTAACTGTTATTTTATGCAATTGGTTACTATAGTAATAAATGTAAATATGTTATTTCATCAGTCTAGGCCTAACCTGAGATTTCTTCCGACTAAATTTACAAATATTGAAATAAAAAATGTTTTTATCAAAATGAATTATATAATATGTTACTCAGGGATAGTGCAGCTTTTTATTAGTAAAACTATTGTTTCAATCGGTTCAGTAGTTCCCCGTAAATACAACAAACAAACAAATTTTACCTCTTTTTATTTACTTTCTCACTATACTATAGTATAGAGAAAGTATAGTGATCGCAAAACAATTCTATGTTGAGATTTTTGTGGAAGTATCCTTTTTGGGACCCCCTGAGCCCCAAAAAAATATTTTTTACAAAATATCTGCCTGTATGTCTGTACAAAGCTAGAGAGAAAAAACCAATAGATAAATGTCTAACAAATTTGCACCAGAAATGTCAATTAGGCCTGTGTAGATGCACAAGAAAAGGTTTTGGACATTTTTGAAAAACAACCCCCTTTTTGGCCAAAAAACTCCAAAAAAATCAGTTATAATTTTTTTATAAAAAACGGCTCTAACGATGTTGATAAAATTTGGCTTATTTGTAGCCCTTAATGTACCCTACCATATGCAAAAAACTGCATATTTCTAAAAATTCTCGTTCAGCTAATAATAATAATAATAACTGATATTTGGGGATTTTTTGGCCGAAAAGATGGTTGTTTTTCAAAAATTTTCTAAATATTTTTTCGTGCAGTTATACAGGCCTAATTGACATGTTTGGTGCAAATTTGTTTGAAATCGATCGAATAGTTTCCTCTCTACCTAATAATAATAATAATATTTATTAGTTAATCTCCTACTTTAATATCACCTCTCCTACAATTATGGCGTAACAGTGAATCTGTTTCTTAATTTAAATATGTTTGTGAGAAAGTATGTGACAGTTCCCGGTACCGTTTATCAATATTAGTATAGATGAATTTGGGATTCACATTCAGATATAAAATATTAAACACGTTTATATTCAAACTTATTTTGCAAGGCTTTTACATGTGGTTTTATTATTTACATGAAGAACCAAATACAAATATTCACGTCATAATGTTCATATGTTTATTTACTTAAATCGCAGTAAAGACTAATTTCTAAGAAAAATTTTAAATTGATTTATCTGTACGTCTTTGAAAGTGATTACAGAAAATGTTTATTACAAAATCATAATTAAATATATAGTAAAATCATATATAAACGCTACAAACTTAAAACAACTCTTAGCTTATAAATAAATTCTGAGCTTAACTTGTTAGAAGAAATACTTGATAGAATAAAACTTGAACACAGAATCTAACAACTAACACGTTTATTACTTAAACGCGTTACGACGACAATTTCATAATTTTTATAGATGCACGAGCTACAATAATCGAACAATAACTCTCTAAGATATTTTCGTTGAAGTAATAAAACTATTAGTTGCGATATTCTGTGATTAGGTATCATACCGTCAAGCTAAGTTACCTAAACTCTTTCTATTTCAACAAATAATAATAATAAGTTAATAAAACAACAAATAAATGATTAATGACAAAATGCTCTTTAAAATTATCATTTGAATTATATTGAAATCACAAAAGTTTATCTTGCATTTGGAAATCAGTATTTCTTTTAAAATTTCCAACCAAACAGTTTCAAGAATGTTCTGCATTCCTGCAAATTTGAATTTGATTTTATGTTTTACAGAATTTTAACAAATCCAGTAAATAATTAATTGTTTGGAAAGTTCTATCCTACAGAAACAAAAAAAAGCCAAATAAGTTCAGTAACAACATTTCAATTCCTTAAAAAGATGCTGCAAAGAATATCTAACTCAACACTCGAATTAAATAACGTTTTTTAATTATAAATAATCAATAACAACCCTCATGAAGGATGCTGGAAATTATAGATATCTGCGACATTGTATTTGAACAGTAAACACTGTCTTCATGTTTGTTCAATGAAAGTTATTACGTTGTTCAATGTACGAGCGTTCCTGTACAAACATTAGCAATAGCAGATGGAATAAATCCTTAAAGACAACAGGACGAAGGAACTGAAGTCTTGGAATTATTAAACCGATGGTAAACAGAAAGCAAAATGTGGTCTTACTTTGTTTGTTCTCAGCATTGGTGTCGGTCTGTAATCAATGCTCACTGCCCTTTTTTGTCTTTGCTATTGAAATCACTCATAATAGTTATTCTATTTGCACAACATAGTATTTTAATGTAAATTCGCTTTGTAGAACTAACTCGTGTTTGCGGATTTCCTTTTTTTTTTAACTTTTCATCATTTCTCTGAACCCTTGAAAGCTGTCGCTGCATAACCTTTTTCTAAGCGGCACGTAGTTCTAACCTCTTATACATTCAGTACACTCATACATTGTCTGAATTGCAAGCTAATACCAGTTAGAAGTTAATGTTTAGGTTAAGGTGATATTGTTATGAATAAAATCAAAAGATTTTACTTTTCCTCACAAGCAAGAAGGTTGTTGTGGAGGCAAAAGAGTGTGCAATAATGACGTTCTTGACCTTTGCATAGATTGTTTTATTACCTAAAACTCCTCTTCAAAATTAAATTAGTGGGTGTTAAACTCTGAATATTATCTTTAAAAGATGGAAAACAATTATGTAAATATATATATATATTTTTTAGACCCATGTAAACGTTTGGCAATTCTTTTAAAACGTGGTCCTTGAATTGCTTCTGTTTAAAGTCAACAAACAATTTAATGCTAAAGGAAGTAGGTAACAGATTAAACAAATCAAGGGTTATCTACGGACTATATTCACGCTAAGAACACATATGTAAAACAACCAACACACACGACCAACTGCAAAATAAAGTAAAACGCGTTTAAGTTGATAATATGTTTACTTTGTTGCCAAGTTGAACTTGTAGGTTGACATCAACTTAGCAACACTGTTCAGTTGTTGGTTGTGAAGTTAAGTTAACCTGTTATTAATAATAGCACCTTTTAACATTGCAATGGGATCTCTTAGTGTATGTTATTTTCACTAAGATTGGACGACAATTATCTAATATGAAATTATTGGAAATCGAAAGGTACATTCGACCTTATACCTTGGTACCTTGGACCTTAAAACCTTATTCGACCTTGTACTTTGGTTTTAAATGATCGAATAAGGGTTTTAATGACTTGCTGAATTGAAAGTATCGATATCAAAGAACTATTGATAACAAAACCCTTCCCTGATTTTCAAAGTATCTAATAAGGAATTTCAAAAGTTGAGTAGTTTACAGTCTTGATTTTAATTCTCAATATACGTGTTATTTCTCTAA
>JAGFPH010000075.1:1117772-1131431 GCA_018207615.1 Philaenus spumarius
CAGTCTCATTCCTGAGATCCTTTCTGATGCATTCTCCATTCTTGGAGTTCCAAACCCTTGGCAGTCCTCAGCCTTTTTCTAGTGGTGAGGCACCAGTCTGTATATGCACTCCTTTCAAATGCTGCTTTGGGACATCATACAATTTAGCAACATTTACCAGGTCCACACTATGAGATCTTAAGCTGAGTTGATCAGCTTCAGCTGACTTCTGATCACTGGAACATGGGTGTGATCTGTTGACGTGGTAGTGATGTGTCGCTTTGGGTTCTATAACGATCCTTTAAACAAATTTTCTTATGTCTCTTAATACTTCAACAGCATACAATTTATGATTAGACAAAGAAAACAAAGTGCAAGGCTCCACTGGTCGTGTTTACTAATTAGATACACAAAATTTCAAATCAATTAAATTAATACTACGTTTTCTATGTCGGATCGGTGGCATCGTGCAAGTTCTTAACAAACATAATTCAATTAAACCTAGAAACATAAAAATCAAGAAGAAGGAAAATATTTTTAGGTTAACAGCAAAAAGTACTAATTAATAATAAAATTAAAAACCGTTCTCTCAATATTTAAAATACACTAACCAAATCATTTTTTACACTATTCTATTATAACTTAAACTGTTCTCAATAGACCACCACACAATGTACTATTGTCATATCTTTACGCACTATCTAGGGGTTGTAAGGTGACCCGTGTATTTCTCGTTGGTACCTTTGGAGCCTCATTCTGAGTGGTGGCATGACCATTCCTGCGTCTCCTGAAGGTGCAAAGTCCTCTTACACATCTACACAGATTATTTACTTTTTTATATACATACAAAACAATAATTAGAAATGTTACAATCGACAGTAGGTACATTGACCATGAGATGGTTTTTACAATTTTAAAATTAAAATCATGTTTATTTCTAACAGCTAACAACAATTTATTTAAATGTAGGCCTATATTATCAGTTTTATTTGGCAAATAAAACTCATCAAATATCTCAGAAGTTAAGTTTCGATCTAACGTTAATAGTGTATGTTCGTCTGAACTAATTAAGTTAGTAAATTTTGGGAATGTCAAAGACAATAAAGATCCTTTATAATAAACATTTCCATGTGCTTGGGCAAGAAGTCTAAAGTTATCACCAGTTATATCACAATTTGCTACGTTTTTTAGTGTACCTAATCTATCAATATAGACAGTTGAACTATTTATTTTATTTCCCAAATAACATTTTAGGGATATTAAGCTTGACTTATCAGCACTATAAATCCAATCATTTCCATTATTCACACATATAGGAGATTCTAAAGTTTTATAAATCTTTCTTTCACATACCTCTGGATGAAGCATACCCAAAAATAAATTAAATATACAATGTTTGTGTTGTGTAGAAAATAACCTATCTTTAGTCGAGCAAATTGACAGAAGTCCAGACTTACAAGATTTAAATTCATTTGCATCATATTCTAAAAATGTCCGTCTGTCAGGACTTATCAGAAATATTCATTTTGTATTTGCCAGGTTATCCAGTACCCCATAGTTTCATGGAATACCGGGTATACCTTTAATCTATATGATTCTAATATGTTAGATTCAGAACCTAAAGGTATCTGTATTACTAATTTTATACTATCTTCAACAGTGTAAGCTTGAGCTTCAGCCATACTATAAAAATAATGCAAGTTTTTTGGTTCAACAGTGTAGACAAAATGCATTGTAGGAGGGAGTCTTTGTTCAAGTTCTTTTAGTATTCTTAGAAATCTAGTGGAAGTTAGCAATTTTGAGCTTACTTTACCTAATTGAATGTGTTCTAAGGCTTGTCGAAATTCTACAATTTTAAAGTTTGATTCCATGGCTAAACGCTCCAGATCTCTGAACACAGAATTTAAATAGACAACTTTATATAATCTGTGTAGGCTTAAATCTACTTCTGAGGTAATATTTAGCATGTCAGTATAGTAACCCTGAAAAACTGACACAACTTCCTTAATCCTATTTGTATTTAAAATAACATGGGCATGTACATCTTTCATTATAGATAACTGATCGTCGAAACTATGATATAGGTCTTGAGAAACCCAACCCAACTTCTCTAATTTCCCGTTAATTAATTCCAAATCTTGATTATCCAAAGTACCAAATAGTGTTTTCAAAAAAGTACCCCCTGAATTTATTAAACCCCTTGTTTTTCTGCTAACTTTAATGGGAATTAAAGAAATTACATTTTGAATCTCAGACAAATATGAATTTACTTCATCTTCTATGAAATTAAATTCCTCTTTAAACTTAAGTATAACTGTTTCGTCATGTTCGATATTATCAGTATAATTTCCTAGATTATACTTCTAAGCATTCAAATTTTGTTGCAAGTCCTCACTTTCTTTCAGCAGGTCTGTAATATTGAAATCCATAACAATGGTCCATTGGGATTTGGTCAATAACACATCCTGGAGCCGCTCAAACGCTATACCTTGGGTCAATGTTGTGACATGGAGGGATGTTGCCAGTATCAGTACTAACACTACTAGAACAAAACATTGTTATTAATAAAAATTCAAAATACAACATTCTTCTTTGTACGGTTTACCCAAATCTATTTTTTTCCCTGATTGCAAAATAAACATAATTTTCTTATGTCCCGCTACACATTGTGTTTCTATTTGATCTCAAAACAATAACAACAACAATAACTAACTACACTTGATATCTTCATTCTATAACGATTTAGCAGCAATAACAATCCAAAATACAGTCATCAATAATAAACAATCACTTAACATAAACATAGCCATTCATAATAATAAACATAATGTCCATAATAACATAATTTACCTTGCTAGTCAAATTATAGTTAGATTTATTTATTCGCAGATGGACGAGAATCAGTAGTAGGCTTGCTTATCATTAAGGATTTCTTAATGTTAACATTCTTGAATCTTCGGCCAAGGGCCCCATGTCGCTAGTCAGACTATTGGCACATGGTGACTAAAAATTTCCTGTAAGATTATTTTTACATATATGGGCTATTTCCCCCCCCCCTTATTATTATTACAATATTTGCATATGCAAAACGAAATTCAGCCTTCAGCAGTACATTTTGTCTCTATAATAACACGGATTTCTCTGACTATTCAAGAAAATTACCCTTGTTTATTACTTAAAACATAGTTAAGTGTCTATTGATTCTGACATAATGCTCATAGGCCTACATCTTTATTCCGGCGTCTTTATTTATCAATGTACATCTACTAAAGCTCATCTTCCCTTTAACATGTTATACGAACACAAACATAAACAAATCAACTTAATTTTGTCTAGCTATTATGACTCAGCATCTCCGTTCTGCAACTCGCAGCATTTTACTTCACTAACACATAGTTAAGTGTCTATTGATTCTGACATAATGCTCATAGGCCAACATCTTTATAACGTTATTGATTTAATTGTACAAGCATGACTTTTTCCCTTTTACTCCGTTTTTTATTTTAGTTTTATTACCTTTCTTTAATTTTTTTATATCAGTTTACAATTACGTTCCTTATTTTTATTATCTTTCTTTAAAAAACCTTTATTTAGCTTTATTCTTTAAAATGTCTTTATGCCAACCTGTAGAGTCCTTGTCGATTTCAATTTCCTTCAAAACATTATTAATGTCAACAAAAAAAAACTTCACTACTTCATTTACTGCAACAACGACTTATTTTATTTAAATTCTTAAATGACGACTTTAGCTTAAACATTCGCAGACATAAACTTCAACGACGACAACTTTATTTTCAAAATTCAATGTTCGCAGACAAACCTCTCCTATTTCTTCAAGGAGGACTTTTGCTTCTATTTAGTTTTTTTTTTATTGATTTGACAAAGACTCATTTCATTAACTTTACTTATTTAATTTTTTAAATCTATTTTACTTCAATGAAACGTTTTATTTTTCTATTTATTCCGACTTCAGTGAATATAAAATCATCTCTAGCCCTCTCAAAATTTTCTATTTTAAAACTTAAAACATTTTGAACCTCATTATAAAGTTTTGCTTCCAAATTAAAGTCTATAAAATTTAAATTACCTTATTTAAACTACTCCTTATTATTATAAAACACAACTTATTTATTTTCATACTTTCTATACCATGTAGATCCATGTCATAGTCGAAATTCTTCCTCTTGTGTATGCACGTGGATTCAATCACCTTCTCTTTTTGCAAGAAAATCACTTCTGACACCAAATGTAAGGAGGCGGAGGTTTTGTTCCGTGGAATGAAACACAATTTTCCAATTACATATTTATTCCAAACAACAAGTAATATTTAACTCCTCTCACACGTGTAACCGGTCCGACATTTCAACCCAAACTGCCTGTGTACCAAATGTGACTTCGGTTCACCGTCCTCACGTTAATTCAGCAATTCGGCACATTCCAATGAAGCCAATAAACTCTGAATTCCAACTAGAAGTTGATGTACTGTAAGTAATCTTATTTATTACTTATAACTATAGACCTGCCACGTCACAGTTTATTTACTGTATAAACTGTATAAAAGAACCAGCAAGGATTAGGTCTACACTTTAATAAAAACCTACCTAGAAATAATAGCTTCAAAGTAATCAGCTGTTATGTAATATTGGAGCAAACAGCTGTTTTAACTGTTATTTTATGCAATTGGTTACTATGGTAATACATGTAAATACATGTGTTATTTCATCAGTCTATGCCTAGCCTGACTGACATATTGCACTAACAATAAAGGTATTTAAATAAAAAATGTGATTTATTGAGGTGAACATCGGTAAAAGTGAACTGTTTACCATTCCTGGGAATAATTGTTACTTCAATAAATTAAATAGTGTTTACATTTTTCAGGTTATTCGGAAGCACCGGCTACTGCGCAGCTTGTTCAAAAGTAATTCCTGCTTTCGAGATGGTCATGCGAGCCCGCAACAATGTCTACCACTTAGAATGCTTTGCTTGCCAACAATGCAACCACAGGTATGTTAAATATTCCCTTTTGAATGTTTTATATATATATATATACAGCGGAACTCTACAACCCTTGAGGAAGATACTTTCGGGATTAAAGTACTTTGAATAAAGACAGAGTTAAAGTTGTGTTTTACAAAACATTTATTTATTAAAACAGGATAGTTTTATAAAGAAAGGATTTTATAAAATAAATTAGAAACGGAACTGTTAAGAAAAAAATTAAAAAGTTTAAAATCTTTTGTAAATTTAAATATCGTATTATGCTGTTAAGAAAAGTTAGAAGAGAGAGATAGAGAATAAAACCAAGTTCTAAAAACATTTACCCGTTGTTAAAAATCACGTTTGTGATTTACGATTCATCACATATTAAGCAATAGTTTAATTAAAAAAAAAGAAAAATTTGTTTGAATCTTTTATGTTTTTACTTTTTCCACCCTATACCTAGTATATGGAGAAAGTATTGTTTTCGTAAAAATGTTCGAATTTGAATTTTCAGTTGAATTGTATGTTTTAGTGCTCCCAGAACCCCAAAAAATTGTTTAGTGCAATTATCTGTGTTGGTGCTCCCTGAACCCAAAAATATTTTTAGTGGAATTTTTTGTTTTGGTGCTCCCTGAACCCCAAAAAGTGTTTTTAGAGTGGTGTCTGTCTGTCAGTCTGTCTGTATGTATACACGACCAGAGAGGACACTATTGGTCCGATTTTCATGAAACTTGGTATGTAGGTACTAAACCCTAATATCTCCAGGCGTTTTTTTCATTTTTTGGAATTTTAAATTTTTAAGGGTAATTTACCCCTAAAAACCCATAAAAAACGACAAAAATGCAAATTTCTCAAAAACGGCTCTAACGATTTTGATCAAATTTTCAGTATTTATAGTGCTTAAGATGCCAAACAAAATGAAACCACCCGCTTTTATCAAAACTTCGGCGTTTTATAATTATGGGGAAATATTTAAAAATAAACAAGTTTGTGTTGTCAATCTATCATCGCGGCAGCGGCCGCATGGGGTAGCACCACGGTAGCGAGCACGGCCAGTAATTCAAAGGTCGCGCGATCGAATCCCGCATGGGACAATAATTTGTTTATACGATTGACGTAGGTAGAATATTATTTTTTTGTTTTGTTCTAAAAAGTAGTAAATAAAATGATTAAAAACAATATTATTTTGACTACAGTAAGTTGGGAGAAAGTTTGTGTCAGTGAACTGATACCGTTTATTTTATTTAGTATAAAAATATACTCTTATAAAGGCCTAATTATAATATGCTTTTGTGCAGTAACTTCTGATAGATGGTTGTATACGTTTTATATTTTGTTTTCGACTTCAATGAAGTTCTTCACCAACCATCAACTTCAAACAAACCAAAGAAGCGTTGGAAAATTTTACCAAAATGACTACATCGTTTTAATATTTCATACAACCAAAGTACCAAAATACTCAAATAACCAATATATCAAAATAATCATATAATCAATATACCAAAATATCTATGTAACCATTATGCCAAAATAACAATATAAATAAATGAACCAAAATAACACAATCAATAAACCTAATATACACATAACCAATATACAAAAATCGCCATATAATCAATATAGCAAAATATCCATATAACCATTACACCAAATAACACAACCAATAAACCAAATTTACTCATAAATAAATACCAAAATAGTCATGTAATCAATATACCAAAATATACATATAACCATTATACCAAAAAAACATTATAACCATTATACCAATATAACACAACCAATAAACCAAATATACACATAACTAATATACAAAAATAGTCATATAATCAATATACCAAAATATCCATTTAACCATTATACCATAATATACATATAACCATTATAATAAAATATACATATAACCATTATACCAAAATAACACAAACAATAAACCAAATATACACATAACTAATACACCAAAATAGTCATGTAATCAATATACCAAAATATTCATTTAAACATTATACCAAAATATACATTTAACCATTGTACCAAAATAACAATATAACCAATGCACCAAAATAACACAACCAATTGTTGGAAAATTTTACCAAAATGTAATTAATAACTACATCGTTTTAATATTTCATACAACCAATATACCAAAATAATTATATAAAAAATACATAAAAATAATCATATAACCAATATATCAAAATAATCATATATAATCAATATATCAAATTAACAATATAAGCAATATGCCAAAATAACACAACCAATAAACCAAATAATATATACACATAACCAATATACCAAAATAACCATATAATCAGTATTCCAAAATAACCATATAACCTATAACCAATGTAGCGATATAATCATAAAACCATTATACCTACCAAAACAACGGTGAAAGTCAACTTTTAAGGTGATTACATGATAAAAATTTTCAACAGTCAAGAATTTTTTAAATATAAGAAATAGATGCGTTGCTATTTACTGTTAATGTGTAAAACTTGAATATTTTTACGCATAGCCTACCAACTCAAAACTCAAAATTTTTTTCTTACTATGATTTTATAAAAACGTTACATTTCTTGAAATCGAAGCGTTTTAAGCGTTTTAACATTATCATTCTGTTAAGTAACGGATTGAAAAAATATACAAATATGAATATCAGTACAAATTTACATGCGATCTGTATATTATACAATAATGAAACTTGGAACCTAGACGAGATCATTGCAATTGCAAAACGTATTACGTTTAGTTACAGAAACGAACTGGTGGTGTTGTGCCACCATAACACCTAATACAAGTGTTATACCGTTAATAAAATCTCCTACCGGAAACAATAAAACCCACCGCGTCATTCCCGACCGGTAATTTATTTCCTGACGTAAATTTACAACCAGTAAAAGATATAATTCTTTGGTCGATAAATCTATCGAAATTGCATGAAGTTTGTGTGTTATGTGTAACAAAACTTGTAAAGTTGGGAGTATAAAAGTTGAAGCACGAAGTCGATGGCAATAAACTCTCCGACGGGGAGGGTCATAAAACTTTTCAAGAAAAATCAACAGTTTATTTCTTGTGTTAATGGGCAATGGGCATTAACAATGTAGCCTGCATGCGCTCTTAAATCAAACGCTTTTCTCGTATTGTTTTATTGTGTATTATAATAGTCACGGTATAACTTGGACTTGTGTAGTGAATAGAGTTTTTACTGCAGCGTATTACGTCATTTAAAACTACTTTACAGCTAAAGTTACAATCGTTATAGTAGCTTAGTGGATGTACTTTCGTTTATAGTACACTTTAAATTAACAAATAGATTTTCTTCATGGTGGACGTGAGGTGCTTGATGGTACATACAAATTTCATCATATTTTGCTTCTAAACTTCAAAGATAGCTAGGATCTAGATCAAAAGTTAACCGAGTTATCGGCTAAAAATTCAAAAAAATATTTCTTTCTGAAAACTTATTGATGTTTCTTTATTGTTTTAGACAATAAAAAGAAATTATGTTTAAATTTTTTAGCCGATAACTCAATTATCTTTTGAGCTACGGGAAAAATAAAAACCCATTTTCTTTCTTATAAAAAAATGAACTTTCTGTGAATTTTTTTCTTCTTATTATTATTTTTTTTTAAGTTACCGGTTTTAGAGATATTTGAAATTAAAATTGTTAAACGGCCGCCATTTTCCTAAAGTATACAAAAGAACTTTCTTGTTTTGTATATAAAGATAAAAGGTTACGTAACAAATGCGTACACCAAATTTGCGGTAAATATCTTTTCTACTTCCACAGATATTAAGTGTTTAGTAACAAAAAAAAAATGGTGGATAGTTATAAAACCAATCATTTCCGGATCTATGTTTGTGGGAACATCGCTCTCTTATTTTCACCTATAGAATAGCGTAGTGAAATTTGGGACAGTATTTTCTAGACATCCTGTATTTTGTAACCAAGCTTTTCTGAACTTTGGTAGTTCTTGTCACGACTTCAATTACTAGTGAATGTAATGTGATAGAATATTACATTCCTCACCTGCACTGCTGACTGGTGTACGGCAGTGTTAGAGTTACTGCGTAAAATATTTAGTTCAGACCATTTAGAAAAACAAAGACATCAGTATAAAATATCGGGTTAGTTGCGATTCAATATTTGTGACTTTTGTAATTGTCATATAATTTGATTGTATTATGTATAGGATATATTTTCCAGCAAAACTCAGTTGAACCTGTAGTTTCCGAAACGGGTCGGTTGTTTGTGGGAACGTCCTCCCACTCCCTGCTCAAGTGGATCCATCAATGATAAACGGGAAGAATCTTATATCGGTAATGGATTTAACTTTAAACATTTTTCAACCTAATATTAAAGGTAAAATAAAATGATAACATCCAAAACATTAACCTCTTTGTGAACTATAGCTGGTAATTGTTTATTGCACACAATATAGTGTAATACTATCAAACGAATAAGTAAATCTGTTATAATATTATTTTACACCTCTTCTATTTTATATTATAAATACGCATTTTCGTTCAAACTAACAACAGCCTACAATTTAAAAACATTAGTTAATAATTTATTGAAGGCCAACAATAATAAATTCAATACAATCTAGCCTTTGAATTATTAACACAAGCCCCACGGTCAGAAATTATTTCCACCGTTTATTTCGGAGTAAAATTATTTTACAAACATATATTAAACGATACCGGGCTATTTGTGCGCGCATAAATTATCCAAAATTAATTAAATTCTATTGAACGTGTGCGCATGAATAAATAATTTTAATTATAATAAGGTAGTAAAAATGTTTGGAGAGAGGTAGTCAATATGACTGCAACACGGGTCAGGGGCAACAATGAGGGCTACATTGTGTTGCGATGTTCCTACTAATTAGTAAGTGTTACCCAACAATAGGGGTTGTACACTAATCATAGCGTCCTACTCATTGTTATATTAATTAAACGGCATGTTTTGCAAATCCCAGCTGACCCGTCGGTCGCTGCGCTCGTGTTTAAATAAAGAATGGCCGCTCTATAACAACACGTAGCAATTAAAACAGCATGGACACTCGGGGGCACAAGTATGTTAAGTGGTATTACGAGGGATAATTCGTTGAGTGGAGATGAAGAAAATGTTGCTCGAAAGAAGAGCAGCTTCGTTAAATGAAATATAGTTAAAGTGATTAGTAAGATAAATAGATACATTTTATATATGTCATTTAAATATCATCTAAACTTTATATTTCTGCAAACCCAAACTTCTTATAATAAATGAAACCTTTTATCAATAGAGTGTGGCAGTTATTTTTGTACTTTTATGAGGGTATTTTGACGACGAACAATTCAAATATTATACATACACATTATGTGATAACTCGTTATACCGTACTTGATTAGATTAATAGCGAGAAAAACTCTATTTTTAAAAATTTTATAAGTAACTCATGTTTTTAATTATTAAATTATAATTCCAATCCCACCCCTTCCAGTTTATAATTTATTTATAGAACTGCAAACAGTAACTCAATTGACTAAATCGTTGGCCTTTTTCGACATTTGGCCTTTTTATAAAAAATATGTTCTTTAGTTAAGGTTGGACTAAGCCTATATTTTATTTCCTTAAGAAGGGAGAAAGTATGTCCATGCACTGAATATTTTATATTTCTTTCGAATTAAACCCCTTATTAGGTCTTACATTATAGGGTGATTTTCTAGGCAAGCATTGTAGGTATAGTTATATTTATTGTTGTTTAATTGATAATTACTTTGAGAATTCACTTCTTCGCATGCATACATGACGCTTTTACTCTTTGAGTGTTTTGTTTGTGAGTCTTTGCTTTTTTTATTTTTTTATTGGTTGTTTGGATTTTTTTATATATAACTTTTCTTCCTATTGTTTTAAATCTATAAATGTTTATTATTATTATTTGTTTGTATTTTATAATATTGACTAGTTGTAATCAACAGTGGCACAGCGTAAGTTGATTTAGCACTCAAATAAGAACTGAGTAAATTTATTTGTACTAAACTGTATATGTTTATTTTATTCTAAACCTACCATAAATAACTTATTCCGGTGTTTAATACAGTTTCCAATCAAGCAAATATATATTTCATGTAAACTTTGTGGAAATTAATATTATTGTTTAACAATACATTTAAATAAAAATCATTATTGTCTATTCTCTCAAAACGTCCCCACATTTTTTTAAATGTAAACCCCTCGATTGACGTCTATTTGACTTTGTCTTTTAATTTTCTTTGAAAGTATTACCTTTGAAATTAGGGGCTCAAATTGACTCACACACAAAATAATTATTATTTACCTTCAGAAAGAATTTGTTAATTAAATTTGTTTACCTTTGTTTGTAAGTTATTGGACTGGTTTTGATCAAGTATGTTTTATCAATTAAAGTTATAAATAAAATCATTAAATCAAATTAATTGTGATAAATATTACAGAATGTGTATTATATTATGGAGACAGATTTAACTTGATTTGGACTTGATTTATAGATTTATAGTTTCAATTTGATATTAAACCTATACTGCCCTAGGTAGCAAAACATACTAACTGCATCAAGTGTGTTTCTGAGATAATTGCGTTTTAATTGTTGTCTCATACCCAATCTTAAATAAAAATATTTAAAACTATTTTTGTTTGGCTTTATATACTTTTTAATTATTCAGAATCAAATTAAAACCTTCTTTTTGTCAAAATGAATTCCTTTATTTAAATATTTTTACTTACTGTAATTGTATTAATGTAAAACTAAGCCAAAATAAGTAACTACAGATACTGCAATAAAAATATTTTTTTTTTTTTTTTTTTTTTTTTTTCATAAGGTGGTTTATTCCAAGCCTAAACAAAGTATCTACAATGCATTGTTTTTTGGTTTATTACTTGTAGTTACTTTATATTGTGCCTTACAAAATTATGGTTTTAAACGTAGTTACGGTAAAATCAGACCCCATTATCACCGAAACGGTAGCAGATATGATTTTCTGGTTTCGTTTTTCCGATTCCTAGTTGCCCAAAACCTCAACTTCAATTCTTAACTCAAAATTGATAGTTGTGTTAGCTATGGTATTTTGGCTAACCAGGGCAGTATATCATTATATATCGCAATTATGACAGGTGAAGCAGAGTACGATAAAATATACGTTTTTCTATTTTATAATATACTTAATTTTCCCTTTTAAGCAAACACTAAAATTGTTTTAAATAAATTGAAAATTATACTTCCACCCCGTTTTTCATCACAACAACGACAAATAAACATTGTATCTAATAAATCTACCCCTTTAACAAAATCATTCAAAGTAATTTCAATAACAAAATCCCTCTTAAAACTATAAACTCATAAACCCGATGAAACCCAGGTGTCCGGCTTTGTTGTTAAATCCTACAAAAAAACAGCTGATATTGTTCCGACGTCAGGTGTTTAGGTATTAATCCGCGAGGTGACTGTACCAATTCCGCCAGGACTATGATGTGTGACATAATGCCGACTGAATTAATTTAATTAATGGGTCCGCTTTGTATAATGAATGCTCCGTTATTAACGCAAATTGAATTTGACCGTTCTCAGTTCGACAAAACGTTAACACTAGAAACAGTATCAAGGGAGTCCCCCTCGGTATGGTAATCCGTTAATTAACTGTTTGCCGTTTTACGGTAAAAATGATTATAAGTGTGAAAATCTGTTTAGAGATTTGTTGGGAAGGAAATTGTTTCATGTAATTGGAAAAGTTAAATTAAACAGATAATACATAGAATAATAATTTTCAAATTATTAACAACATTTTTGTTTCTGCTAAAAACTTTCGAAATAAAATTTTAACATCTGAAATTCTATTACCAAAATTTTTATTACACCCAAAAAAAAATAGACTGGTTATGAAATAAAATTGCTAGATATTTATTTGTTTCTCTCATCTTTTTGAGTTAGACTAATAAAGACAGACTGAAGCTTACTACACATAACGGAACACCAGCAACTAGTCTCGAGTCTGTTATTTTAAAGAGCCAAGCTAAAGTGACGCGTTAACCGATTACACCATGCTTTAAAATATTTAATTAAGACTTGTATTTTAAATAAAGTATAAATATAACTTTTGGATAGGTTAATTTATTGGAAGCAGTTCTGTTTGTGAAGCCTTATACAGTTATTTTCCATAGGAAAGATGAACTATTGCAGTGATTCCTATGATGAGACCTAAAGTCGAGAGTTATAACAAGCACCGATCATGGTTAACAGAACACGTTTTGGGGTTTTGTGTTAACAGAACACTAAAATTATTAAATATATATATGTATAAATGTGATCGCACTCTAACTGTGGCATTTTACAATTGATGTGGTACAAATTTGGTGCACACGTTACTTTTCTAAGTCGCTCAGACTTTTTAAGATTTTTTGTACTAGAATAAAAAAAATAATATAGGAGATTAATCTGCACATTTTGTTTTTTTACGAGCCCTTATAACCTGTTTGAATTCCCAAAAATCAATCAAAACGTAAAATACCTTAAAAGTACCTTATTCAATACTACATGGGCGATTTTTCCGTGGGGGCAGCTTCTGATCTGAGGCCACTGCGAGCTAAGTCCATAATACGAGGCCGCAATGTCGAAGTAAAAACTCGCAAAGAGCAGTCTATAAGCTGAGGCCACTGCGAGCGAAGCGAAACAG
>JAGFPH010000075.1:1131531-1141758 GCA_018207615.1 Philaenus spumarius
GTCTATAAGCTGAGGCCACTGCGAGCTAAGCGAAACAGTCCATAATACGAGGCCGCAATGTCGAAGTAAAAACTCGCAAAGAGCAGTCTATAAGCTGAGGCCACTGCGAGCGAAGCGAAACAGTCCATAATACGAGGCCGCAATGTTGAAGTAAAAACTCGCAAAGAGCAGTCTATAAGCTGAGTCCACTGAGAGCGAAGCGAAACAGTCCATAATAAGAGGCCGCAATGTTGAAGTAAAAACTCGCAAAGAGCAGTCTATAACCTGAGTCCACTGAGAGCGAAGCGAAACAGTCCATAATAAGAGGCTGCAATGTTGAAGTAAAAACTCGCAAAGAGCAGTCTATAAGCTGGGGCCACTGCGAGCTAAGCGAAACAGTCCATAATACGAGGCCGCAATGTCGAAGTAAAAATTCGCAAAGAGCAGTCTATAATCTGAGTCCATAGGTACGAATCCAGTTGTCTTAATTTTTGCTGTGTATTTATTACCCTTACCAAACTGATCATTGTTTTATAATTAAAATGTGAAAAAAAATATAAAAATATCGAAATAATACATGTTACTTACATTTAAATCTGTGTAGCTTTGACGCACTTTTGTGAAAGTACTCTTGATGTTTGTTACTTTGCCATAACAAAGTAGTTGGGATAGTTGATCTCCAGGACTACTTCTCAATGGCCACTTAGGTCAAGTACTAGCTGTAACGTTGAGCTTTCAATTATTACTACACTAGTTACAGCGTTAGGTCGTTCAGTACTTGTAAAGTTTATTGTCCACTTAAAGGAACAACTTGATCATAGATGTACCATGTAAGTGTTGTGATATAAAGTGGATTTAGTCTCATTTGAACTGTTGTAGCTTATGAACGATTAGAAAGAGTTGTCTAATTTCAAAAATCTAGATAGAATACGAAATACTTAAAATCATTGATGCAGGACCCGTGACTTTAGTTTTCTGTCTCTCTTCTCGGGAAGTGATTCAATTTAAAATACACGTTACAAGTAAGTGATATTGTATTTCTTCCTAGCAGGTAATCACGGCTTCACTCGCAGATATTAACGGTCTGCTGTAGGGGCGGCCATCTTGGATTTTTATTTCGTAAGAGCAATGTTAAATTTCAAACCATTTATTTCGTTTATTTTTTATCATAAAATTGTTTGCAATGTCTCATTTTAAGCACGGTCACAATACGCATCCGATTTGCGTTTCACATTTTTTTAAATTTGTTTTCATTTGTCACGTAATTGACATTTTTGAAGTACCAAGTTTAAACTTTTTTCTTTACACAATAAAAAATGTATAGTTAAAAGTGAAAAGCAATCAATATAAAGAATATACAGTTTTTTTTTCAGCATTCAATTACAAAATATTAATTTATAAAATGGTTTGAAATGAGGCAATGTCAAAGCATTCAGCTACAAGAAATTGCACTGTTTAGTACGGTTATAGAGATAAGCGCTTGCGTTTCCGGTTGCTTTCTCGTTTACTGGAGCAGACCCTTAATGTAACGAATGCCGGGAAACTATCACCCTTACCATTACACGCAATTAAAAAAACTATTTCAGATCCTAATTTCCTGGACTAAAAAGGTATAGCGAGACTCGTCTCAATCTATCTGTTTCGAGTTTACGTCTACTTGATTACATTCTACCAAAAATATTGCCGGCGAAAAATATTTTACCCCTTAATGCAAATAATTGAAATTCAATTGTTTTTTTTCCTATATGTAAGAGTAATACGTGACAAGTTTCACGTAACTAACTTCATAGCAAGTGAATACATTATTAGCGAATTTCCATAGGACAGATGAGCTTTGCAGTGACTCTTATGATGACGCTTATTATGGTCACTAGTTTTCTAATCAAAATGCCTTAGATCATTAGAATGTGACAATAAAATTTTCTACAAAACCTACAGTAATTCAATAATTTAATTTTTGTTACAAAATCGGTAAGGTATAATTCAAATAGGCCTACTTATTTACAGAGGGAGTAGTCAATGAGCACCGATCATGGTCCCCATAACACGTTTTGGGGTGTTTTTAAAATGTTTATATATTTGTGGATGTGTGTGTGTGTGTGAGGGGGTGGGGGTGTGTGTGGGTGTGGGTGTGTGTGTGTGTGTGTGCACTCGGCCGCATTTTTAGAACGGTACATATAGATGAAATAAACAATAACACAAAATCTCACAACAAATATGTTTAATAAATCAAACGCGTTTCAACGACAAAGTCGCCATCCTCAGTGATAAAGCTACAAAAGCCAAACTACAACTGAGTTTTATTTCATCTATATTATTCTCACAAGTCCAGCTCATTATTTACTTAACGGTACATATGTTGGTGTTTAAAGTTGCTTGGTCTAGTTCGTTAGCCAAAAACATCCAACAACCGGAAGCACGTTTTTTGACCGGAAGTAACAATGATTTGAATTTTTTTTTGTAGTAGAATGAAACTTTGTTTGACTTTTATCTGACAAAATAAATAAAGAATATTGTTCTGCGCATTTAGTTTTTACACTTCCATAGGCCTATAGCCCGTCTGGTTCCCCCAAAATCAATCCGAACTTAAAATACCATAAAAGTACCCGGTCCAAATCAACAAGGGCGCAAGATATGTACAAAAAGAGTTTTTCCGCTGCGAGTGGAACGAAACAACGGTAAAGCCTTAGATACAAACAAATTCTATTAATATATTTTGTGCTTGTAGGCAGCTATTCAGCGCCTTCCTGAGTAGAGCAACTTCCCAAATAGTTCGTTGAACCCCTAGCTGCGTAATCGAATTATTATTTATTGTAAGGTTTTAATCGAAATGGGTTTTCTTTCTTCATTAATAATTTGAAGCAGAACAAATCAACTCTCTCTTTTATTTAAGACACTTATACACCTTGTGGAAATCTCTGATTGTACAGTGTGATTTTAATAAAATTAGTCCATGTACAGTCAGTGTCAGTGTGGTGGCGCGGGGAGAAGCAAGATACGGATGTAGTACAATTGTGGACTGAAAACATAAGTCTCAGCGTCTGCTAATCACTCACTTACCATTCCCCAAGTCCAAACACCATCCAAACATAGAGAAGAGTGAGTGCACGAGATGACTTTTGTAGATTGGTTAGTAGTGCCATAGCCGGCCTGAATCTCAAGCAGCGAGATCGTTGAAAGATGCATTCGTAGTTCCGTGCTTCGAATTCTATTTATAAATGAATAATCTGGGAAATAAGTTAAAATTATTATGAAAGTTTTATACGTTTTAAGTGTGACCTTAAAATACGGAAAATATTGTTTGAAAACCCCAAATGTTTTAATCAAACCTTTTATTAAAAGTAGTAATTTCTTTTAATTATGAGGTATAAGGCAAAAGCATTTAAGCACAATTTAAGAGGTTTTACGCAAGAGTTTGTTTTCGCTTATTTACTTTAGGTGAAGATGCTACTCTGAAGATGACACGCTTAACTGCCGGAAACTAAAACCTGCCAAAACTAGAAACACTCCGCCTAGATGAAAAGCAATTATCAGTATGTTTGTAAAACAACAACGAAACAACATTTCTTTCGTTAATGAAAATTAATTCCATCATATTGTATTTATGGAATGTGTGTAAGTGACGGGCAGTAATTGTGGTGTGTAGACAGGCGTACTGAGAGAGAAGGGGGAGGTTGCGCTTGGATACACTATCATACCTGGGCTGTCTCTAACAGCTGAGTCCTCCGCCGCGCCGGTACGAAAACGGAATTCTTTTGTTTTTGACAAACAAAATTGGTTTACGAAACAAAATTATTTACCATTTATAACATACATAGAGTTCAAAACAAATAATCGCCTGCATATTTGAAAAATTAGTGAAATAAATTAACTAAAACTAATCCATTCGGTATAAAGAATATACGGATTGTCTGAGTGTTGTATAGCAATTATTGTGAATAAAATGATCCGCAAGAATTTGTAAACATTATCAAAGCCAAAAAAATGTTCAAGAAAAAACCAGGCCAAATGCAGTCAGCTTGGTTTAAGCTGAATTTAGATTAATGTTAGTAGTTGTTTGTTGTAGAATGGTCAGTAAGGTTTTCATTTTGGACTAAATTTTGATCAGAGTGTAAAACAAGGACAAACCAGTGGCGGCTTGCCCATAAGGGCTCTCGGACGCCGCCCCTCCAAAAGATTTGAAAAAGAAAAAAAATGATATACCCATTCAATTATAATTATACATATAATTAACCAAAGTGTTTTTTTTTTCAATCACATACATCGAAAATGTAGGAAAAAACAAGCAAAAATAGCGCGAGAAGTTTGTATTTGTAGCCGTGGGGCACTGGCCAGAACGTCCCAATACACCACCATGCAGTTATATGAAGAGTGGTAGTGGTGGGGGCTGCTGGTGCTATGACGCGTCAAAGCTTGTGCCTTATGGAAAGCTTAGGACGGCGTCCGAGCATGCGCAAAGCGACGTATCTAGTATAATCTGTCGTCTGCTTGGTGTTGCTGTTGCAGAATACGTTGTTTTGGTGACCAGTTGACTTATTGTGTGTACATTGTTTTATCGAATGAGTGATTGGTATGTAAATAGGCCTAGTTGTAGTTGAGTTAATCGAGTTAGTGTTTGTTAGTGTTTTAGTATTTCATAATGGCCTTGCCTGTTTCCAATGATGTGAATTTTATTATTAGTAATGGAATTAAGAACCTAGAACATAGGATCGAGCTCAAGAATTTAGGCCCCTCTAGGCCTATACTAAATATAAATCAACAACAAAAGGCCTCTAAAGCCCGAAATAGTTTCGTTCGGAAATTTTCCAATAATTTGTACAACTATGCTGATTGGTTGTGTGGGTGCAAAGTTAAAAATTCCTTTTTTTGCTATCCTTGTTTGGTAATGGGAGTTGCAGACCGTGCATGGACGGTGGATGGTGTCTCGGATTTAAAACATTTTAGTGATAAAGTCAAAAAACATAAATTGAGTGAAAAACATATTAATGCTTGCATTGAGTATGCCGTGTTAGGCAAAGTAGACATAAGAGTCCAATTAGATAGTGCGTACAGATTAAGAATTCAAAAACTAAATGAAGAAGTGTCAAAAAACCGTTACGTATTAAGTAAATTGATAGATGCCGTTAAGTTTTGTGGGGCATTTGAATTGGCGTTAAGGGGACATGACGAAAGGGAAACTTCTGACAATCCTGGCATTTTTCGTGGCTTAGTTAATCTTATGGTTGAATTGGATTCAACATTGAAACAGCACATTGACAGGACGAATAACAGAGTTTTTTTGGGCATTTTCAAAACCATTCAAAACGAGCTTCTTGATTCCATATATGCCGTATGCCTAGAAATTATTCGTGATGAGCTTACTCAAACACAGTTCATCGCGATTGAAGCAGACGAAACAACAGATTGTGCTACATTATCCCAGCTTGTTTTTGTAGTTCGCTATGAACTAAATGGGTCAATAAATGAGAGATTTATTAGTTTTGTAATACCAAAAGGTCATGATGCAGATTCGGTGAGTGAGGCTATTTTTGGCGAACTTAAAAAGCTGAAAGTAGATGAAACGCCTGAAAAAGTTATCGCTCAAAGCTATGACGGTACTTCCGTTATGAGTGGTCAGCACACAGGGGTACAGGCAAGAGTAAAAGCCGTATACCAAAATGCACTATTTGTGCACTGTTATGCCCACCAATTAAATTTGATTATTGAACGAAGTGCAACCCAAAACAAACAAGTCAAAATATTTTTTAGTAAAATTGAAGGTTTTTCTTCATTCTTTTCTCAATCTACTAAAAGAACAACAGTGCTTGATGATGTAGTAAAGAAACGAATACCTAAAAGCTCAAGCACTCGTTGGAACTTTAAATCAAGAATTGTTAGCACAATATTCAAATATAAAAATGAAATAGAAGAGTGCTTAAACAAAATAATTGATGATGACAGCAATGATTACTCTACTGTAAATAAAGCAGTTGGTTTAAATCACTTTATCAAAGACGACGATTTCAATTTTTGGTTGATTTTTTTCAATAAAATTTTGCCTCATTGTGACATTTTGTACAATGAACTACAACACAAGACAATTGATTGTATAAAGGCCTTGCAGTATGTAGACGAATTTATGTCTGCTATCCAAACTATTAGAAATTCTTCAGAACTTGAATCCCAAAATACCCATGATGCGACTTCAGAGGCCGAGCCTAGTAAGAAACGTGGTCGATTTGAAGATAGAAGAAATGTGGTGGCTAAGGAAGTTTGCGATGTAATTATGATGGGAATTGACAATCGCTTTAATAATTTGGACTATTTGTCTGTAGCAAAATTATTCCAGCCTATTTTGTTTCAAGAATTTACCAAGTGTTTTCCAGAACATGAACTTGAAACCGCAGCTAAACTATTTAAACTAAACAAAGTCGAACTGAAACAAGAACTTCTAGTTATATACAGCAGAAGAGATTTTTCAAAGGCAACCGGTTCATTGCAGCTTCTTAATTTTATTTATGACAACAACCTAAAAGAAGTTCTCCCGGAATCAGTTAAACTACTCCAGATCATCTGCACCATACCAATGACAACAGCAGAAAGTGAAAGATGTTTTTCAACATTGAAACGAATAAAGACATTTACTAGAAGCACGATGAAAGAAGATAGACTCAGTGCCCTTGCCATGTGTTCAATTGAAAATAAATTGTTGTCCAGCGCTGATTTCAACGAACGTGTAATTAATCATTTTGCTGGACAGAAGGAAAGAAGGATGGACTTCTGCTACAAGCAATATAACTAAAGGTATGTAAGTAGAGTATTTCAGATTTACATATGATAAGTATTTCAGAAACATATGGCATCACTAATTTAATACCTAGATTGCCTTAAAACTCACTAAAATACACAAAATATTCAGACACCCCGGTGGTGTGTGCCCCCCCCCCAGCATTTTACTCACGAGCCGCCACTGGGACAAACCTCAGATATGACTAAATAATATTTATAGCAATCAACATTTTATTCTAACCACATACAAAATTAAGAATAAAAGTGAAATGACTCATTATTAGTCGAAAATTTCAGATAAATATTGAGCCTTAGCATTAACGTAATTTTAGAAACAGATTTAAACAGAAACTGCATAGTTAATTTCGTCCAAATCATTCTGTTAGGCATACAATTAAGATTAGCTGTGCATCAATAAGCGGTAAAATGTTTTCCACCATTTTTAAGGTGCATTTCACATCAGTCTATAAATATATTTTACCTACAACATCATCTCCGTGAAATACTTGACCCCTTAGACGCAAATGCAAACGGTATGTCTTTCTTGTATATCAACTGACTATATTATATACCGGTACCAAACTTGAGCTCTCTAAATTCTAGATTGATGGAGTTCATAATGTATTGTGTAGGGATAGTTTCCAATTAAACCCCTTAGACGTTTTTAACCGATATTTTTCATGTCTTTACTTTTTGTAAGGAAATATTTATGAAATAATTATACCTAATTTCAGCTCTTTAGCTACAAGGTAAGTAAAATAATGAATATCTATATTGTTTTAAGGGTTAGTATCCTAATTTCCATCCTTTAACCACATAATTATCACCAACAACAAATGGAAGGGATATAGTTTATTATGTAAAACATAAAAAACTATTTTGTGCAAAATTTCAGGTATATTTTCAATGAAATAAAAGGTGTTTTGTTTTAGGGTAGCTACCCTATTTTAATCCCTTGAATGTAAGTAATAAAGTTAATATTTTTCCGTTAGCTTTTAGTTTTTCTATTTAATGATTCTGCCAAATTAATCCGATTCGTCAAACAGTCTGGACGAGTATGCGAGCACATACAAATTAGATCATACAATAATAAAGGAATTTTTTATATTAGTTTTATTATGTGGAGAAGTTTAAAAACAGTTAGTTTAAATTAATAAATATCATAAATTTAAAATATGAGCAAGTTATAGTTGACACTACTAATACTCATAGAAGTACAGTGCATGTCTTCAAGTATTGAAAGACAAACACAATATTTAGTAAAATACTACTTAACAAGTCTATGTTTTAGTTTGTTACGGAATCTACAATGTTGCTTTAAACAAGCTATCATCGTAAAATTATTAATATTAAACTTTATTTCGAGGCAAAGTAACAACACTTGGTTTCTTTCTTCTACTTAAACTTGAAAGTTGAGGTAATTATGGTATACGGCAAAATAAACAGTACTTGAACAGCTGACTACATTGTTGATTGTTGCCAAGCCACGTTGCTTATTATTACTTTGTTGTTTAGGTTAGTTAACTCTGTGGTCGGTCTTTTCACTAAGAGAAAGTTTTTACTGTTGAGCATTATTTTCTCTCAAACAGAACAGGTCGTCCCAGAGGTACTAATTTGATGCGAACTGTTTTAGAGTTTCAAGGATGATTTCACAAACAGCCGCCAAGAAGTGACGTAATGATAAGTTCCGTCGTAAGGGTAGTGTCTTGACTCATCGTAAAGGTGTGTAGGCTGTCCAAACACGGTCACTACGACAAACCACGGAAGACTCCTTCAGCAAGTCCTCAACATTTCTAAAGTAACCTACACTATTTAAAAACGAACATCAGTAATACGTCTTTGAGATGAATGTTTGGTGGATTTCCGTATAGAATAAAAACTGGTCAACCTTCAAATGGGAAGGACAAAAAAGACAGAGTAGTACCTGGGTTTGTACAAAATGTATGGTTTTTAGATTTAAGTAATGTGCACCTAAATTGTTTCATCAACAAGCTAACAACACGTTTTCTTTGATTTTAACCTCCTGATGGTGTAGTAAACAAGCCACAACATAGTGAGTGCGTGACAGTATGGTGCGCTGTATCAGGGATAGGGATAATGGGTTCGTATTTAGTTGAGGATAAAACTTAAATGGTGTTAAAACCAGGTACGATATAGAGATAACATTATACAACCTTTTGCAATATATCTGAAGAGCAATCTGGATTTTGGTTCCCAGTGGTTCCAGAAAGATAGTGCCACCAGTCACACCGCTGTAACAACCATTGATTTACTTTAAAGAAAGTTATGCAACCGCTTGTTTTCCTCAGGGACAATCTCTCCATCCCACCTGGCATTTCATCAGCTGACGCTTATGTATGTCGTATTGTGAAGAAAAAAATTTCGAAATGAGCCGACTACATTGCGGAGCTTCGTTAAAAAAAAAACTAGATAATTTTGAAACATACAACTACCCCTTTTTGCCAACACGTTCGAAGATCTTCAACAAAGCTAAAACATCGATGTATTTGTGTGTTTATACATCGATGAGCTAAAATAGTTGCATTAAACTTAATGGAGAGGACTTACAATATATATGTATGTTATAAACTATAATTTTTTGCTTCCTTTTACTTTGTATTTTGTCTAAAAATATCACACTTAAAACTACTACTACTTCAGTATAATTTATTTTAGAGCATACTTTATACAAAATTCATATACTTTTTTAAAATTATTATTCTAAATAGAGTTAAATCAAATAAACGTTATATATCTTAACAAATCCTTTAGGATCGACTAAAAACTTATTTTTCTAATAAAATCACAATAGGAGAGTTAGCATTTACAATATGGGGACTCCTAACTGTTATACATTAGCTCTTGTTTTAATATAAAGTTTTTTTATTCTTCTTGCCGAGCCAAATCCTTGGGTTTGGTTCTATTGAGGTGGCGACCATCATGAATGCCAGTCATCGTCTTCACGGCTAGATTAACATAGACTGGGAGACGTTGATTATGCCTGAGGGCCACCTTCTTTATTTTTTCATCTTTCACTAAGATCATGTTTAGATCACGGTGTATATCACTGTTCCGGATGTACCATGGAGCTTGAACTATATCTCTGAGGACTTTGTTTTGAAACTTTGTATCATAATAATATTTGTCACCTTCGTGCATCCCCAAATTTTAATGCCGTAGGACCATTACAGGTTTTAGCAATTGCTTATAATAAATATATTTAAAACCGGTTCTTGGATTTAAAATAAACTGCAGGTGTAAAGTTTTTAAGGGTTGAAATCAATGGCTATAACGCTTTGACAGAAGTTTTATAAGAGATAAGTTTAAGAAACCCTGATCGATCAAAACTAAAATAACATATTTACATAACAATCTTTTGATTTAGTTTCGATAAATAACATTAGAATAGAAGCTTGACACTAAGTTGTTTTAAATATTTTGGAAGTTTGACTTTTTCATTTTATTTGAATCCTTTATAAA
>JAGFPH010000075.1:1151247-1163052 GCA_018207615.1 Philaenus spumarius
CGATTTTCGAGGCTTTTCTTCCATTTTTAGAGGTTTAAAAAAAATGCACTTATAGATGCATTTTATGCACCCGCGATGCATTTCCGCTTTCTCCCGAAACTGGTCGTATGTAGACTTTTTTCCTGGAATTTTTCTGAACACGATGCAGAAAACTGCATCCAAATCGGAGCTGTAGGTAAAAATCGAAATGGTACTAGTTTGCCATAGAGAGGCGTAAGTTTTAAAAATCTTGTGAAAACAAAAGTAAAATCGTTAAAAAGTAAATCATTTCTTTTCTTTTTTCAAGATTTTGTTAAAACTAAATTCTTTATAAACAATGTCTTATTCAACTAAACTCAATGAAAAATGTTGTGTAACGTGATGAAAACAAAGTTAGATAAATGTACGATTTTCTGATTACGTTATTTTATTTTATTTTTTAAGCGAAACTCTCTTTAGGCACTCCCTCACTTTTTATGTGAGGTAAAATAAACGAACTCGTGACACGCGTCTTGAAGGCGCATTGCGTTTTTGATTTCGTCCATGAGTTCTTCTTCTTCATTGTTTTATACACGTTGTAGAAATTTAATGCAAAAGCTGATCGTAAAAGAAAAAGAAAGCCTTAAACTCAATTTGTAAACTATAGGCAATCAATTTTAAATGGGATAAGATAAAAATAAAGATCAAATTTGAGAATAAACCAATAAATCCAACGATTTATATTCATGATGTTTTCACTTCTGTTTGCAATCCCACTATTTATTTCGATGTTCTTCTTCTTTACTTTATTCCAGATTAATGACGTCGGGGAGCAGCGTATAGCGCAGGTAAATCGATCTCCTGTTACAGGTTTGTACTAAACTATCGCCTTTATCCTCTCAGACACTCAGCTCACCGGCGTTGAAGTAGGCTATAATCTCTCTCTTTAGCTACAACCACAACTAAGAGTACGATTATAGTTTCTTTAAACTGAAACATCTACGGAAGGCCGATACTCACTTTTACAGTTTTTTGCAACAATTGTTTTGTTCAAGGTTTTTTAAAATTACGTTTATTAAAAAAACGTACACTTTTCCGAAACTATTTTATGTATAAACTTGGTTCTAATTTCGTTAAGGGAACACACCACACAGCTAAGTCTCTACATGCGTTAACGAGTTTAAATTGTATCATTTTATACCAGCAAGAGATAAATAATTTTTAACGGAACTCACAACAGTTTTACATACTTAGATTCCTATATTTGCAATTTCATATTATATTCTATGTGCAATACTAACTATATGTGAAACTTTATTATTTAATCTCCATTATTCTGTGAACTACAGTCATTGTATTTATAACATTATTGTGCAATACTATTATATACATACCAGCAAGCGAAGCAGATTATTCTCTCTTTTGTGTTATTTAAAACTGGTTCTCTGGATGGAACAAAGTTGTTCAGTACCAAACTAACGGAGAAGTATAACACTCGGTCTATGCTCATTTACTTTGCTTGACCGTATAAATCTACTTTATATGACATACTGACAAATAATGTACAAGTAAACAGAAAGGCAGTAACTATAATCGAACTTACGCAAATTGTACGAGCACATTTAACCACTCTGTATCTCCGGTGTCCGGTCAATTGCGGACACGGACAATTGCGGACACATCATTAAAGCGGGCAATTGCGGACAACAGGGATTACTGCTACCTGACAAGGGTTTTACAAGTATAACAGGTGAACCCTCACAGTGTTAATAGCATCGCAAAATACTGTAACTAAACAGTTTAGGTAAGTCCTCTAGTTTTTTTTTTAATTATAATTATATAAAGTGATAATACGACGAAATATTATAATTATACAAATATTATAATCATACTGTTATCGGCAAAATACTGTGACTAAACAGTTTAGGTAAGTCATCTAGTTTTTTTTTTTTATTCTAATTATATAAAGTGATAATACGACGAAATATTATAATTATACAAATATTATAATCATACTGTTATCGGCAAAATAATGTGACTAAACAGTTTAGGTAAGTCCTCTAGTTTTTTTTTTTTTTTATTCTAATTATATAAAGTGATAATACGACGAAATATTATAATTATACAAATATTATAATCATACTGTTATCGGCAAAATACTGTTATATGTATATAGTAGCTATAAGATATGATATCATTTTGACAGTCCACAGCCTGTGTAAAGTGTGATGGAAATCAGTCTTAAAAACCTGTGTATATCAAAGCTGTTGTTGTATTAGTCACATTACTTCTTTATTTTTCCAGAAGATAGTGTCCGCAACTTTCCAGTATTGAAATATTTGCATAGACCTGTCAAACCCTTGTCAGGTAGCAGTAATCCCTAGTGTCCGCAATTGACCGTTTTAATGATGTGTCCGCAATAGTCCGTGTCCGCAATTGACCGGTATTCGTATCTCCGCATTGTAGTGAAATAGTTAAAGGTTGAATCAATAGCAATAATTACTTTTATGCAAACAACACAATTAAAATCGTTTTACCAAGTATATTTTTCTAAACACAATATAAATAAGCATGCATGCAATTTACTGATAACATCACAGTTAAAACACAACGTTACAGTATCGATCAGTACTCTAAGAACCATTTACACGAGTTCATTTTTATGCTAATTACTTTATTTAATTAGAAAAAGAAATCTCGTTGAACAATAAGCCGGTTAAATTTTACCCATCGATCTACAGTAGTAAAGAATGCAAGTATGTGTGCAAGTACTTTAATTGTAATTCAGTTACTGGGAACGCGAGTGCGCATGCGTCGCTAGATAAAGTATTTTCAAGTTGATGACTTTGCGGGAGTCAGTTTCCTCGGATCCGATAGCGTTTGCACGCACAGTCCAACCCGCCCAGTCATTACACACCCTTATACAATAAATTGCCACCCTTTCATTATACTATTACTAATATTTTTTACAGATTAAAGATTCGTTTCCTTCTGTTAACCAGCTAAGGTGGATAATTTCATTTTTAGCGTAATTCAAAAAGTTGCAATAGTTTTCGTATTAACAAATTTGTTTAAATTAAAAATTGTATAATTTGATAATACTAAATTCATAAAATAAGTTATTTAAATAATAGTTTAAAAAATTATTCTGTAAAAATAATATCATACCTTGACGAGTATCTCATGTGGTCGAAATTATACCAATTTTGATGTAAAGTAACGAAATTCAACTTGTTTTCACCTTTTTAATTTATTGTATTCAAATTCTCAATTCAATTACCACATATTTTAACAACATTACTTTCATTTGTTTTCAGGGATGACAAAAATAGAAAGCCTAAACAAAACTTCTTAGTTCAATTACACACCCAAAATACACAGCAACAAATCAGCTAAAACACATCAACAATAACATAACCTACATCATCTGTTGACAGGTTGAGTAAATTAAATAACTTATTTATTTGAAACTCAATTAGGTTATCAGCTGTTTAGAACCAATTGTTTCCTATTAATTTAGTTGTAGCAACTGATGAGTATTATGGTGATACCTGAGTATGGTGATGAATATTAAGTACAGTAGTAAGATGTTTTTATATAATATTATTATTTAGTACTTGCCTTAGTAATCCTTTTATATAAGTTTTATCTCTCGTTTACAGCTGTTTCACTTTTTCATCTTCAGGCATCATCAGAACGATTACAAAAACATTTTTCACAGTTACGCTTAACAACAGAGATTAATTTGGTGTTTAAAACATATATAAATAAAACATAGTGAACTCATCAATAATTAATCAATGTAAATTTATTTCCGTATTCATGATGATAAAACATTATTTGAAAAACCAAATATACGATTTAATTATTTACTTTGCCTTCCCCAAAATTAATCGATTTCCTTCATATTTAGTATCAAAATAATCAGGCCATCAAAACACAGCGATTGATATGTTTTGTTTTAAGTTTCTCTTTCAATTAAAAAAGTTTGTATAATGACATTGGGACAAGCAGCAATGACTCGCCAACGACAAGTGTCCATCCCCGATCTCGCACAATAGACCCAAGGGTAAGGGTATTAGTACGGTCAACTGGTTCAGCCTCATACTGAGGTGGTATAGAATAGACTATAATCATTTCATGAATGCAATAATCCTATAACCCACTGAAATTCACCACCATATAGTTGAGAATTACGTTGGCAGTGCAATGAGTGAAAGTTAAGAAATTAATAAGACAGTTGAATGTAAACCAATGTGGATGGTGAAACAATTTTCCATCCTGCCTGGATCTCTCTGCGAGAGGTTAGAGTCTGAGCCTGCACCTGAAGGCTAAAACCCCAGATAACTAATATACAGTATATGAGGCATCTGGGCTAGACCTTTGACAACATCGGCGAATGATGTTCTTAAGTGTAAAAATAAATCTATATATATACAAATAAAATTGAAGTATCTGCGGTTTCAGAGTAAATACTTTTTCAAAGTTCATATGATTATTCACACGTTACCAAAACATGAATTTTTTCATCGTCTGTGTGTGGCTGTCTGGTTGTTTGTCCGTGATAATCTCCAGAATGGCTGAACCAATTTTAACGAATCTTTAATTTGCATGTAGAGGACTTTTCACAGACTAATCTAGGCTACTTTTTATCCCGGGAATATTTAGGTTTAGTTTTTTTTTTATTTAATGTAAAAATGATGAACAAAATTTGAGTTGTTTACGGGCGGACGTGACACGCGAAGATACATTCTTCTGTGCAGCATTTTTAAACCATAAAGTCAATTTGTTAATAATTCCTTAAGTTTATAAAAATTTAATATAAGTATAATTTTTTTAATTTGCTGTTAAATATTTTCATTGTATTTTTTTAAATTCCATACTGTGTCTGAATATATAAGCCAATGTTTACGTTACATTCTTAAGTAATATATTTTTTTAAAATTAGATTCATTACCATTTCAATCTATTTGGCAAATTTTTAATCGGTACATTTTTTAACAATCAACAGCGATTTTAGATTAGGGTTATATTACTCTATTATATTTTTTTATATCGTGTCATTCACACAAAAAACCTGGCCCAACTGTGTATGCGTCAGGATGCGACACCCCACCACTCTATTTACATCCAAGTGCCTATGTCCTAATCAATCGGCATTCCAATGTTAATATCAGATTATACAATAATATAATATGTTTTCATTTGTTTCCCCACCAGTCGCCGAGGGGGTTGGTGAGCGAAGCGAGCAATGCGGAGCTTCTACAGTATACTAGAACACGATATGAGATTTTTTTAATAAACGAAACTATACATACTTCCGTATGACTTACGGAAGATTACTTCCATAAAATCTTAAGGAAATGCATAAAAGATGTAATATTTACTCGCGTGATTTTTATAATATAACTTACCACTGGTTTGTTGGATTTGTTTCCGGGCTAAATTATCGTGTAAAAGCGATTCCGTTTAAACATGTGTGAATCGGATTTCGTTTTATTTTCAGTTAAAGACGAATACAAATCCAAACATAGTACTGAATAAAAATGCAACTGAAGTGCGTGATCAACAGACCACAAATTACTCTATTAGACTAAGAAAGTCTAGAATCTTATTTACATAAATGTTTAAATACAGGTTTTTACACAACCAACAACTTTTTTCACGTAGTCATGCGCGGAGAAATAATTTTAATGAAGTAAACATTCACGAAACTGAATAAATTAAAATGCAAAACAATTAAGCGTTCCTTACAACAGTGTAAGCCTGGTGATCACGCATCGCGAGTTAGCAAAGTCTGCCAGCTGTTGGCAAAGCCTCTGCTGACTGAATTATTCACAGGGAAATAAACTGAGAATAACTTGAGATTTATAATCTAAGAGGCAGGGGGAATAAGTAAGCCTTCCTTCATGCAAGTCAAATGTGACAGAAGCGGAGTATTTAAAACAAAGTTGGAGAATTCCACCTCTGTATGATTAACTCTATAGACAACACATTTCCATCAAAGAGGCGTATTATTGGTTAACTAACTGTCACGTGGTACAATAGCAGACTTCTAGACAATGATGATGTAGATATGCTTCCAGTTAACTCAGACAACGTAGAGTGAGAGAGTAACACTAGCTTTCTCCTCTCCCTCGTGTTCTGCAATATATCTTGATCTGAAATTGAAGATTTGATTGAGATTTGTATTATGTAACCAAATGGTTCCACTCAAAGGGTTTGAGCAGTCATTCAATTTAGTACAAATAAATTATTGAATCTAATCAGCTGTTAAAAATGTGTAATGTTATATTTAAAATGTCAATACTCAACAAAAACACTCACTCTAGAAACCACAAACTTAGATATTCTAAATATAACCTTATGAGTTTCACATAGTTAGGTTTTTTTTGGTTAAAGTACTAAAGATGATGGACTTAATCAGCTGTTATATTATTAAATCTGTAATTGTGCACAAACGTTTGACCAAATAAAGTGAAACATTTTCCATATCCTGAAAGTATATTTAAAATTGAGTCGAAAAGCACAAACAATTTCCACGACAGACGAAAATTATATAGAAATTACGAGAGAAAGTAAACTCCCAAAATGCAGGTTAAGTTCAGCCATTTTCACTAGGTTAAGCTAGGTTTGCACTAAATAAAAGAAATTTAATACTTCACTGACGACGAAAAGGTAAATAATAAAGATCATTAACAAAATATAAAACATAAAATTTACGTGAAAAATATTTAATAATCTTAATTAAAGTGGAATAGTAACAATCCAGTAAAATTACATAAAAGTAGCCGGTTCAAATCTAAGTGGAGCAGTTTTTGAACAGAGGCCACTGTAAGCGAATTGAAGCAGTTCATAATCTGAGGTCGCAAGGTTGAGGTGCCAACTCGCAAAGAGCAGTTCATAATCTGTTTCACCAAGTTCGAAGTGGAACGAAGCAGTGCGTGAGCCGGGGCAAACACACTCTACTAATATATTTCGTTCAAGCAAGCTGCTATTCAGCACCTTCGTGAGTAGACCAATTTCCCAACTAGTTGTTTGAAATGCTAAAACATATAAACTTAATTTTAGAAATTCGTTCAACTCACGTCATCTCTTCAGCTGCGTTATCAAATTATTTAATATAATGGAGTTTCTATCAGATTGTATAAACTTGTTGACAATTTTGTTCCGTAAACATTCTGCGTTTTTCATTAAGTAAATACTAAACATTAGACTCTTTTTTTTCCGAGTGATGGAAGACTCTCAGCTGTTAGAGACAGCCCAGGTATGATAGTGTATCCAAGCGAAACCTCCCCCTTCTATCTCAGTACGCCTGTCTACACACCTCAATTACTGCCCGTCACTTACATACACATTCCATAAATACAATATGATGGAATTAATTTTCATTACGAAAGAAATATTGTTTCTCTGTTGTTCTACAAACATATGGATAATTGCTTTTCATCGACCTAGAAGGAATGGTTTTGGCAGGTTTCAGTTTATGACAGGCTAAAACGTTCTTTAAAGTTGTAACCGATATACGAGTGAGGGATCTGATTACTCGGCAATAATCGATATATTGTTGTTTTCCTACATCATCCAATTACTAAATTTGTTTAGTAAATTAAATAAATATATTTTCAATCAACATCGGTTAAAATACTGTTAGGCCTCAGAAGCAATAGAACAATAGAAGCGGTGCGCGGCAGGAGTTAAAATTGTTTAACAAGCGTAACTGGCTACGATACCTGCGGCAGATGAACGGCAGGGTATCGGTCGCCGCAGGCCACCGATGTCGATCAAACTCAGTTAGATAATTGTTCGGCTGCCGCTAGACTCTCACCATTCTTCTCATTTCCACCAAACATAAAACGTGAGTAAATAAGGCGAAAATGAGTATGTTTGATAGTTATACGTTCATGAAATACTAACTGCAACTTGAAACACAATTTTAAGAAAATCGGACGGTAAAGAAACAAGTTGCCAATTTATGCTTTTCTAATTTCGGAATTTTGAATTTTGTTCAAGAGTTTATTTATTGCTTACTCCCCATGAATAATTAAACGGTTCTATTATGAAACTGTTTCTAATTGTTATTTTCACAGGAAGTATGAATATTAAAATACTCCCTTGCTGGGTTACTCTTGATTTTCTGGACACAATTTAAAATCACATAGGACTATGGTTGAAGATGTAGGCTTACATTGTATGCCCAAAGCCTTTGTTGGAATCTTAACTTGCTTAAACGATAAAAAAATACCTCTCATCCGGCATCACCTTGTCGACTGAGAAAAGTGGGGAGAATTTGGCGGGAAACTCCAGCGTCTGGCAACGTGGTCCCTTGTGTCGTAGCCCTTCACCGCTCGATGCCACACTGCTTACACCTGCTCGTGCTATCAACCGATAACCGTTCACCGCTCGCTGCTTCTATTGTTGCCAATGCTTTAGTAATTAATACTCTCCTAAAATGTAAGCGTCTGTTCGGGTCTGAAATCTGCCTTTTTCACTTGGCTATTCAGGTTGCTTGAGATCCCAATAGCCTTATCATCTCTCAAATAACATGGTATTTATACTCAAGTGTCATAACTAGTCTACCCACTCCCGAGATCGGAATTCAATGTTGACTGCATGTCTGAAACCTATTACAATTATTTAATTTGAAAGAGTCGTCCAGTTTCATTACTTTGACTTAGGTAAGCGAATTGCAAATGTTTTTTTTATATCACTCAAAAATAATATTTAAAAGAAATTAGCTTATGCTTATAGGAAGTTAGTGCAATTTATTATTATTATTAATTTTTTGTTTTTTGTTTAGGGGTATCTACCAATCTATTTTATTGTAGTAATCTTGGTACTAATATGTGTAAGTTGTGAAATTGTTTGTGAAATTAGTTGAGTAGTTTTTGAGCATATAAAAAACCTAAGTATATAAATGGTTATTTAATTTTAAGGGTGGTTATCACATTTCATTCCTTTGACTTAAATAATCGAATTTTAAATAGTTTTTAATATAACTTAAGAAAAACGTTACACAGTGTGAGTTCTATAGCTTGCATGAAGTTAGTTCAACTTATTTTTATTGTATAGTATTGGCAACCTCTTAGATTGTGTTATTTGTCATGTTTAAACACTCCTGACATTAATATCGATAATATTTGACATTTGTTTCTAAAATCGGTCGAATAGTTTTTGAGTCTATAGAGGGTAATGAAACTAAACAAAATAAAGTACTTAAGTAATCGAATTGTAAATGGTTTTTTATATCTCATAATAATGATATTACACACATTTTAGTTTTATGACTTTTAGGTTAGTTCAATTTATATTTATTTCATAGGGGTCGCAACCCTATTTCAACACTTTAGACTGTAGTAATTGTAGTAATTGCAATATCTAAACACTCCAGGCATTAATATGAATAAAATGTGAAATATTTAGTGAAATTGGTTGAATAATGTTTGAGTCTATCTAGGACAAAGAAATGAACATAAATTTTTGTATACCATTTAGAGAAAAAGCAATAAAAAGAAATAATGTTTAAGTTAAACAGATGTCTAGCGATATATTACAGATAAACTAAAAGTACTCTATATTATGTCTATGCACATTATATTTTATAATGCTTAGTAACTATAATATATTTTCTTTCTAATACAAAAAGTTATAGCGCAAAAATGACCTTCATTAAAACAAGGATTCTCTTTGTTGTTCTTAAAACTAAGCAAATGAAACATTAGATATTTATATTTTATAATCTTCTATATATATAAAAGCCAAATCCACTGACTCACTGATCACGATTTCTCAAAAACTACTGAACGGATCGGAAAGAAATTTGGTATGTAGCTTCCTCTAATTCCATAGGTGCTCACTAAGAAAGGTTTACAAAAATTCTAAATTTTAGGGGGGGTTTGGGGGTCAAAGTTACTAAATCACGATTTCTCCAAAACCACAGAACGGATTGGCATTAAATTTGGTATGTACCTTCCTCTAGGGCCCTAGGTGCTCGCTAAGAAAGAGTTTTTTAAAAAATCTAAATTTTAGGGGGTTTGGGAGGTCAAAGTTACTACAAAAAACCACCGAACGGATTGGAATGAAATTTAGTATGTAGCTTTCTCTAGGGCCCTAGGTGCTCGCTAAGAAAGGATTTAAACAAATTCGAAATTTTAGGGGAGTTTTAAGGGGTTAAAGTTACTAAAAATCCCCATAAGAAATACATAGTTTAGGCTAATTTATATTTATGGATATAATATATTTGTTGTTAATATACATTTAACTTTGATTTGTCTATCCGTGCAAAGCTGGATCGGGCTAGCTAGTCTCACATAAAGTCAAAAATACAATCAAATTTTAAATTCAAATGTATTTTAAATACCCAAATTTTAGTTTGTTTAACCTCCGTCGCAACAGAGTTTTGTTATAACTTTAACGTGTGAATCTGTGTGTCTGCGTTTGTCTGTATATATGTGTATCTGTGTGTCTGCGTATCTGTCTGTGGCATCGTAGCTTGCAAACGTATGAACCGATTTTTTTTTTAGTGTTTGATCGAGAGTGTTCTTAGATATAATTCAAGAAAATCTGTTCAGCCGTTCGGGGGTTTTTGAAATGTATAACTTGTTAGTGGACATTTGTTATCAGCAATTGGCGGCATATCCAGTCAGATACTTTGTTCCGAACGATTTCCGTTCCCGCAAAGTCAACAATCGATATGACTAACTCTGGAGACACATTGTTGCGGTTAAAAGACTTTTTGTAGATATGCGGAAACTTATCATCACTGTCGAAAATTGATTAGAATTAATTTTCGGTTAGTACACATTTTCAACAAAAAACTGTTTATTTTTCATTATACACATTAATTTAGAAATCGTTTTTATGACTTGTCGGTGTGGTTTAGCTTAGATCTTGCTACCCCCTCTCATCCACCAACCTCAAAAACTAATTTTGAGTGATGATCAGACACTTAAAGTGAAAAATCTATACTGCCAATGATTTATAGATCACTGCGCTTGATGCTTTCGAAAATTCTAAATTCTGATGTTATTTTCTACTTACAAAATGTAAGATAAAAAAATGTTCTGTGAGCGATCCATAGCAAAAAGACTCAATCGCACACTTAATGTAGTACCTTTTATTGCCATTTTTTTAAATATCGTCAAAGATTTTCCAACATGGTAATAAAAATTCGTACCGGGTACAGGTACTTAAAATTTTTGCGTAATTATTTAACTCTTCGTATTTCCATTCTTACATTTCATTTACACAAAATACAATTTCAATTAATTATACATTGAAATACAATAAAAGCTTACCGAAGTATTCATTAGATCGTTGTGATAAGAAAAGGAGGTGAGAACGCGGAACGGAACAGTATTGAACAATGGCGGTTTCTTGGTTCTAATTCCATCAAGGGAACAAGAGAACTTAACTTTGAACGTTCGTTATAATAGAGTTAGTGTGTATTAAGTGTGACGGAGTAACTGGCAAGGAAGATATCTCATTGTTGGCAGCTTAGCACGGTATTGTTACAGAGTTAGTTTTGATTTTGCATTTCATGGTTTGGGCTCGACTACAATAGGAGTTTTCTTACTTGGATGCGCGACGCTTTCTCTACTTGCAGGACTTCCCAGAAGGATATCAATAGATTTTACTGCTTACTAAAATAATAGTTTTACTCGGGTAAAAGGGGACTACAACAGAGAAGAATTAGAAAATATTTAAATTGGTTACAGTACCTTTGAATGGATTTGATACTGTGGCAATTAAGGAGTTATTTCTAGGCTGGTAGCTCTTAAGGTCAATTTTTGTGTATTGCACTAATACGTAATGCAAATTTAACTCTGAAGGGAAGGTGAAAATTAA
>JAGFPH010000075.1:1178621-1219033 GCA_018207615.1 Philaenus spumarius
ACGGTTAATGTATGTTTCCCGGACATAAGATTCGAGGGTCTATATTTTACATTATACGGTTAATGTATGTTCCCAGGACATAAGATTCGAGGGTCTATATTTTACATTATATGGTTAATGTATGTTCCCCGGACATAAGATTCGAGGGTCTATATTTTACATTATACGGTTAATCTATGTTTCCCGGACATAAGATTCGAGGGTCTATATTTTACATTATACGGTTAATGTATGTTCCCCGGACATAAGATTCGAGGGTCTATATTTTACATTATACGATTAATGTATGTTCCCCAGACATAAGATTCGAGGGTCTATATTATATTTTTATGGCGGATACTTGCCTACAGCCTTGTTATTTCGTAATGTTTTGTAAAATTGTCATATTATTTTTTTAAGACAACTTATTTATTTGTTGAAAGTATTTTTTATTTCTTAGTTTATATAAACTAAAAGGATTTTAATTTGGTTCAAAGGTCGAGATGTTTTAAAGATTTATTTTATATGTCTTTTAAACGGATGAATAATCTCTTTGCTAGATTCCAGGGCAAATCCACCATATACTTTCTTGCAAAAAAAAATATATTCAACTTTTTTTATACGTTTTGAAGTTTGCACAGAACGTTCTGTATTATTAGAAAAGTCTATACTTAATTTTTAGGATTATCAGAACGGGAAAACTTTGTGGCAGACCAGTTTTATCTTTATAACTCTTTCAGAAGAGTATGTTTATTTTTGTACTATGTTTAATATTTATTTGGATAAGTTTAATGTTTATTCGAATATTTTACCATCTATAAAGTAGGTAAAGTTAACTTTAGGTTAGTTTTTCGAGCCCTTGGGTTACCGACTAAAATTTTAACTAATTTTTAGGTTAAGCCTTAAATTGTTATACATTTTGAAGTAAGTTTAGTTAGTTTTATCCACCACTTCATGGACGGTGCTAAAAGTCATTCGAACACGCCATCCAATTTTTCTTACCGTACTCTACTAAAATGTAAACAATGGAGTGTATTTGCTCTGTGATCGTGTTAACAAACTATTTATCCCTTTTTGACATAAAAAGCCAACTATTTTTTTACAGTTTCAGGACTTATGAACCAAATAAAAATGAAATGGCTCAAACTTTTGGACTAATTATGTGGAACCTTATTTTATTTGAAGTAGTTTTACTGTTTTATAATATACTTGTTGTTACAAATCACCCAAACCTTCAAACTAATTGGCTAATGTAACTCGAAAAGGATATATTTCCCACTCTGTTAAAGATTATCTGAAAAATGTAACTGCATTAAGTGAAGAAACATCACAGCGTGAAGGTTTAGTTCGCGATAAGAAGAGTTTAATATTCGGTACGCCACGAAGCATCAGTCAAGACGCCGTATCATGCTGCGGGACTCGAGAAATGCTACTTAACTTTTTTAAAGTGGCTGCAGAGTCTTATCGCAACTTGATGGCAACTTTCTCCGCAGATACGCCAGTCACAGTTACAATGAATCATCCCTCAACCCTCTTCAACCCTCTCTCTCTTGATATCGGGGATGTTTTGCCGTTGTAAATCAAAAGTGACGAGTTTTAGTACTCGAGCCGTGATAACATCGACCGACCTAGAAGCACTGTTTTCTTCATTATGTTTTACTTTTGCGCAGAGAAAGACTTTCAATAACCTAATATTCAAACAAATAATTTTAATTTTCTTAGTTAATTTTTTGTAGGTCATTTTATTTCCCACATTTGTTGAGTTCACATTTAACAAATATAATATAAATTGTGCTGTTATAGTTTGTCTTTAAGTTGTCTTCTATCAGGCCTAAGTCATGATGTATATATTACCTACATACTATGAAAAAAAACAACAACATTAAAAAACCAACTGTTTGTCCACCATTATTTGCTTGGTTCAATGACGCTTGGAATAGCATTAGTCCAGACTATACGCTACATTTGTTCCTGCGATAAAATTTAAACAGTTTTTGTGGGAAACCAGAAATATAAAACACTATATTAAAAGAAGCAACTAAGAACAAAACTAAAAAAAAAGTCTGAACCTCTAGGCCTACAACTTTATCTTTAATAACACTATCAAATTTTACTAATGTAAATACGAGTATGTTGTAGTACAAAGGAAAAATGAGAAGTTAATAAGTTGTATTGTTTCAACGGGATATTGTTGTAAACTAAACTAAATTTGTAATCAATTTTTCAAGTACCTAAGTGCTTTCAGCTGATCTGTTTCTTTCACAAAATCAGCTGGATAAAAAAGAAATTTAATTGATATTATCAATAGAAGTTACTTTTTATTTTAAAATTACATCAGTTGATATAGCAGGTAGGCATTAACAGAAATATGGGTTACATTATTTTCTTCTAAAATCTATACTTATAAAAGCCAAATACTATTGACTCACTAACTCATCACAGTTTCTCCAAAACCACGAGGCCTACAAACATGAAATTTGGCACTAATACTCTTTATAGTCTCTAGACGCGCACTAAGAAAGGTTTTCCGAAAATTCTAAATTTTAGGGGGGTTTTGGGGGGTCAAAGTTACTAAATCACGATTTCTCAAAACCTACCAAACGGATTGGAATGAAATTTGGTATATAGCTTCCTCTAGGACCATAAATGCTCTCTAAGAAATGGTTTTAAAAAATTCGAAATTTTAGGGGGGTTTGGGGGTGTCAAAGTTACAAAATCACGATTTCTCTAAAACCATCAAACGGATTGGAATGAAATTTGGTATGTAGCTTCCCCTAGGGCCAAAGGTGCTCACTAAGACAGTTTTTCAAAAAATTCGAAATTTTAGGGGAGGTTTGATGGGTCAAAGTTACTACAAAAAACCATCGAACGGATTGGAATGAAATTTGGTATGTAGCTTCCTCTTGGGCCCTAAGTACTCGCTAAGAAAGGGTTTTAAAAAATTCGAAATTTTAGGAGGGTTTGGGAGGTCAAAGTTACTAAAAAGAAGCACCGAACGGATTGGAATGAAATTTATCATGTAGCTTCCTCTAGGGCCCTAAGTGCTCGCTAAGAAAAGGTTTAAACAACAAATATAAATTTTGGGGGGGTCAAAGTTACTAAAAATCTTCAAAGAAATACATAGTGTAATATATTTATTGATATAATATATTTTTTATTCATTTAACTTTGATTTGTCTATCCGTGCAAAGCCGGGTCGCGCCAGCTAGTATTACATAAAAATCACGTGTCATATGTCTTCCTTTTTAAAAAGATTGTTGATTCACGGCAGATGCAAGATGGACGACAAAAATTTAAAACCCATCAAAATTTAAAACCAGAATTTAAAATTTGAATTCACTTTTCTTTCTACCTGAAAATTCTACTTAGATATGCATTGTAAAGTTTCTATACTTAAATATAACTTTGTATAGTTTTTTCACTGTCATTTTGTATGTCTTTCAATTGAGAACATTTCTACCGCATTTTGTTATGAAATACCTCTAACGGTTTAGCCAGCGTTCATATGAAACTGATATATTTTTCAACTAAAAAGGGATCGTAAGATAACTTTAATAGACATACATATGCCCTTTTTACCACGATTTTATCAATTTTGTCTTTCTGTTCGGTACACATTTTGCAATCGATTTTAAACTAATTTTCCGATAAGCTTGAGAATTGAAACTTTAAACATAGCTTTAGAAATTGATTGCAAAGAGACTGACAAGAAAGCAAGTTGATGTGTAACAAGATTAAAAAGATGAAAATAATGATTGAAATAAAAATGTTTGTTACTATTCCACCTTTTTAAAAAGTATAAAAGAATTTCTTCTAGGCTCATACAGATTCCTAACCCCATACAGATTGTCTTACAAATTTGTGATTGTGAATTTTTAATAGCCATGAAAATACTTGTAAGATTTAAAACGAAAAATAAGGACGCATGCAATAGATAATAATAAGCTGTCGTACACACAACAATTCATATTATATAATTTGCAATGCAATAAAATGATTTGTGATTAGGTGAACTTCATGCATCCCTATTGCATGCGCCCCACGTTTTTATTTTTAAATCATAGCTATGCAAAATTCACAATCACAAATTTTCAGGACAATCTGTTTGAGACTGGAAGAAATTATTGTACTATCCTTTTTAGCCCGTTTTAAAAACGTGGTATATCAAACACTTATTTGTTTCAATAATTATTTGTATTGAAAACATTTATTTGTTTCCGTTTACACAAAAATTACCCAATAGCGGATTTTTCGAAAATTTTAACCGTTTCCAATCACTAACACATTTTGAAAAGAAATATGCATGATAAAACTCATTTATTGTTATCTGGTTGGCACATTATTAATACTAATCAAAATCTAATAAACAGTTTTTGTTTTAATCTACAATGCAAAATTAAAACAAACAATTACCCTTTCTAATGAAGTATGAATTACTTTCTTGAACCACAGGGATATGTTTGATTGATTTAAATTTACCATATTGTTTACAAATGTAAAAGAAATGAAATATTTATATAATTTTCCTTGGCTTAAGAGCTTATTGCAGGAACAGAACACCTGGCATGTCGGACGGACATAACGGCATAGCTTTGGTTCCCAATATGACTGCCTCTACGTGGCGAGAATACCAACCACTCATATGCACGTCTGAGAAGAACAAATTAAAAATCTCAACCCTACAACTGTATTTTATTAAACATGCATGTGCCATAAAGTGGGAAACCAAGAAAGCTATTCGTTCTTGTTTAAAGAGTTTCGCATCTTTTCCCTTTATCCAATAAAAAGAGGAAACTGAGTGAGGGCGGAAATACAGTGAGCATTTCTACGGGTGTTTAAAAATATAGTTTAGTATTTAATAACAAATATATAAAAAAAATAACATAACTTTACATTTGATATACAGGGTGTCCCGGAACCACCTAGAATCGCTTTGTATAATAGTTGTTTAGGTATAATAAGATAAAAAGTTCCATAAACATAGGTCCGAAAACTCTTAGTTTTCCATTTATCCACTATTTAAAAAAAAATAATAATATCTTTGGAAGTAGATAATATGTAGAGTTTAAATTTGTTATCAATATTTGTTATTTGCAATTTTATTACCAGGAAACAGAAAATCAGAACAACACGTATATTTTCAAAATGGCAGTTGTAAACAATTTTAAAAAATTTAACATTCCACATTTTAAAAGTTCGACATTTAACAAATATAAAAGACACTATTCTGATTTTGTGTACCCTGGTGAAAATGTACATAACAAATATGTACTCGATATTTAAACTCAGTTTGTGAAAAAAAAGGCGTATAAATGGAAATCAACGCGTTTTCGAACCTATGGTTATTGGAACATTTTATCTTATATTTACCCACGGAACAATTCTACGTACGTTGTTCCAGGTAGTTCCGGGACAACCTGGTATATCTATCTATACCACTTTCCATGAAACTAGAGAGATGAAATTTGGCATGTGTATACTTAGTGATGTAAATAGGAAAACTAAAGAAATTTAATTTTGATATTCATATTTTAAGGGATATTTTTGGGGTAGTTTTAACTGATCACAGTTTCTCAAAAATATACACCACCTAGGAACTTTAAATTTGGTAAACATATTGCTCATAGGCACTAGAGGCACACTAAGAACGGATTTTAAAATATTTGGCCTGTAGTTGTTAAAACAACCCCTAAAATAATAAATACTGTTTATTATATATCTCAAAAACCTTACCTCATAGGAATATGAAATTTCTTACAAGTATTTGACACAGCGGCAAGAGGCGAACAAAGAAATTAATTTAAAATATTTGGTCTGCAAGGGTTAAAACAACCACTAAAACAATAAATATTGTTTGTTATATATCTCAAAAAACCTTACCACCTAGGAACTTGAAATTTGGTACATATATTGCTCATACGCACTAGAGGCCCAATAAGAAAGCATTTAAAAATATTTGGTCTGTAAGGGTTGAAACAACCCCTAAAACAATAAATATTGTTTGTTATATATCTCAAAAACCCTATCTCCTAAGAACGTTAAATTTGGTACACATATTTTTCATAGAAGCTAAAGGCAAACTAAGTAAGGATTTAATAATATTTGACCTTTAAGGGTTGAAACAACCAATAAAAAAATAAGTATTATATGTTACAATTTCCTTAAAGTTAGAAAATAAAAAAATATTACGTTTATTTCTCTCACAATAAATATAAAAAGTGAACCAGTTTTAAATTTTGTCTCGTTCTGCTAAGTAATGAAAATGTAGTAACATAACCTAAAATTGTAAATATTAATTGAATACCGCTTAAGAACGTGAAATTTGGTATACATATTGCTCAATAGATGCTGGAGGCGAACTAAGAAAGGATTTTTAAAAAATTGGCCTTTAAGGGTTGAAACATCCCCTAAAACAATATATGTTGTTTGATTACTTTCCTTAAAGCTGAAATTTTGTGCATATATTTCTTAAAAAACACATATGAAAAATAAATGAGTTTTACATTTCTTTACGTGCTGCTAGGAGTGAAAATGTGTTAACAACCCCTAAAAACAATAATTATTAATATTCGATCATACATTCCTTAAAATTAGAGAGCTGAAATTTTGTACATTTATTTCTTACACTATACTCATAAAAAGTAAACCAGTTGTACATTTCGTTACGTCCTGCTAAGGGTTGAAAATGTAATAACAACCCCTAAAAAACAATCAAAACTAATTAATATTTTTTCCTTCAAGCTAGAGAGCTGAAATTTGGCACTTATTAATTTTAAGAAAATATTTAAGACGTAAGCTGATCAAAAATATACCGATCAATGCATTCGCATATTAAAGACGTATCTGGGTGATCTGCAAACATCCAGCTAAGACTGTGATTTACCAGTCTGTAGATTTAGCAGTAAAAAAAAAAAAGACGCTCTTCACTCTGAATTTTGTATTAATTTAATTTATTTAGCACACATACCATGACCAAGACGATTGACGGGCAGCCAGTGAACAATAAATACCAAAGTAATTGAATGTAAATGTTATAATTCACTTTCGTGAAATAATAGATGAAAGAAAATGAGACAAAACTATGACAATTAATTATGAACAACAAACAAATTCCCTGTGGCGAAGCACGGGTATTCAGCTAGTATATCTATATAAATATAAATAAGAAAAGCCTGTGTTTACGTATGATCGAGTTAATATAAATGTATTTTTTTTGCACGGCAAGACCATTTGACTGATCTAGACCAAATTAGGCATAGCGATTAATTAGCACTAGATATTAATTAATAACGCAATAAAATTATTTCGATTACTTACTTTTAAGGAGTTTAAATACCCTTGATTTCTATGAGAATAAGAGCAGACATTTTATATGATTGTTTCTCATGTGATACATACAAAAAGTATACCGTCTCATTTTGATTATTTACGTGATTGGACCAATTTCCCAAATAGTCGGTTGAAACCTTAGAACATATAAGCTTAATTTTTGAAATTCGTTCAACTCACGTCAGTGCTTCAGTCATGTGATCGAGTTATTATTTAAACACTTTTAAATATGTTCGTTTCTTCTTCTTCTTCTTCTTGAATCACTAGAGGTTAATTTATATTGGTAGAAGTATTTATGAAGTTAAACACACACACAAGTTAAACATACACATAAACATCTAACCAACCTGCCTAGGATAACAACCGATAGAGACAAAACCGTTCACACAGCAGATAAACAAAACATAAACGACAAAAAACACCTAAACCAAGACTTGGGTAAGAAAACATACTGCAGACTGTAGGGTTATGAAAGTATGCGCGACAATAAATATTGTATGCGCCGCTCACTTGGACATTCATAGAAACATTAAATATTGAGAGTAGACATTGGCTCCGGCTTAAACCGTGTCCCGACAATTGTATCGCCTCAATCAGAACGTCATCAAATATACACACTTTTCCGATCAGCCACAGCTCACTTACCATAAACTGCATAACTTGCCCCGGAATGATTTGTATTCGGAAGGCATTGGCTTGTTACAGGGGATGATTGTCTACTTTGCACTTAGCTATGAATTATAGATCAGGATTAAAGTAGAGTGGAATTGTGACGGGTTGTTATGTGCAGTTTTCTTTTGTCTTTTTAGATTTAACTCAACATCTACTTATTAGAATGTGATGAAATTGTTAATAGAAAATAAGTGATTGTAATAAACAAAGTAAATTGACGAAAATCAACCATTTAGTTGTACAGTAGACAGTAAATCGTAACATTTTTGTAATTTAAATTAAGTAGGTCACAGCTACCACTACCCGGTAGTACCACCACTAACCACCCCTTTAAGTGGGGGCACCTTACCGAGATCCAAGTACCTCTGTCTTAATTAATCGTCATTTCCGTTAAAATATCAGATTATTCAGTAATCTCTTTGCATTGGCTTCGCCAGGAGTGATGAAGCGAACGGAGCCCCTATTTTATATATAATCGTATTTGTCGTGAAATCAACATACCAGAGAAAAATTACGTACCAAAGATAAAAAATAAAAATTTGAAGGTATGGGATCAAAGAAGCACAATAAGAAAAGATTTTGCTAAATTTGTATTTTAAAGCGTAAAATTTGGGAAATACGTAGGTTCACTTCCAGCCCTAGTGTCAAATCCTAGGTGTTCTAGGTCGCTGAACGAATGATTCCGAAGTTAAACGAATGGGTATCTCTTTTTTAAATTTGTATAAACGAATAATAATATATTGATGATAAAAGGTTGTATTTATATACAGTTTATATAACCTCAAAGCAAATATTATAAAGTATTATAGCATACATTAATTCTATAACTCCCTATTAAAAAAATCAAGCACACAAGAAATAATAATGATTGAAATTGTAAACATAACCCCAAAGTATAATCTACGCTGTTTTTGTTTAAGTATTACACAATGGGTGAAATCAGCTGTTATATTAGTACGTATGTATGTACGAGTTGATAGAGAGCGAGTATTCAAGCTCGTATTCAAGCAAGAAAGCTGGATTCGAATATTATAACTAAAAATCAAATAATAACAGAAATAAATAAACACAAAGTGTCACCAGGCACAAACATACACAAAGAAGACGTCATTGCGTGCATTGTAATACGATGCCTTCCCGTTTGCCTTAGCAACACTTTTCAATCGTAGAGAACAACACCGTCTTTAGAATGGTTTGTTAATTTAAGATTTTAGCAGAGCAAGGTGCTTTATGATAAGACTTTTCTCTCTGTAATTCTTCTTTCTCTCAGTAAATTATTAGTAATCGTACCATTAAAACAATTTATTAAGGCAAGAGAAATTAAAACAAATACGAGGAAACTTTGTACAAGCAATCGTCGGTCCGTTTTTTACAAATGCAATTTTGAAATATTTATGTTACATTAGAACAATATCGTTTTATGAAAAGATACTTATAAAACTTTGAATGTTAAAAGCGCAGTTACTGAATCTTCTTCGTTAAACGCCTTTGGTTAAAATATTTAAAATCTATGGATTTACAAACTGAAAACATTCCCCTCAGTTTATTACCTGATATTTTAAGTAGTTTTAAGGTTGAGTTATTTCCAGTATTGCTAGAAAGTAGATAACTTAATCCATAAACCAAATGCTTGTTAGAAATAAAATATTAAATTTTTCATCATTTAATTAAGTAATGATTTGTTAAATTATTAGTACTAGATAAGCTCCTACGGGTTTAAATCATATCGTTAAATGAGTTCAGTTTAATGTAGGATGTAGATAAGACTGTGCAATGTAACAATAGTTAAGAAACTAACTTCATATCTCTTGGTACAAGTAGCATTACTTACAAAAGCACCTTCAAGTTTTGTCTACAATATAATAACTAGATTTCTTTAATTTTTTCCTTTTTCTTTTACTTAAAAGGAGAAAACGTTTTGCAAATTCTTTCACCTTTTACTTTTTATTTTTGTTACAAACCATATTTGTAACTTCTTTTATTTTTGGGTCTTGAAATTGATAGCAGTCTAAAATACAACATCCATGCGTATGCTGTATGAATGGAAATGATTTCTGGTACTATTTTACTAAGAAATTTGAAACATTATTGCTCTAGAAGTACACTGTCTTACTATGGACTTATCTACCCACATCTCAAATATGGAGTAATTGTGTGGGGAAAATTTTCAGCTCGTGAGATTTAAAAAGAGCTATTAGTATTATTAAAGAATAATAAATAACAAAAGTAGCCTATTGGAGGAGCTTAATTTTCAGTCTTACTTTTAGAAATCACAGTAGACTAATTCTGTTTATAGCGAATTTCCATAGTAAAGGTGTTCCATTGCAGTGACCGGTATGGTGAGATAAGGTCGTAAATAAGCACCAATCTTGGTTCCCAGAATATGTTTTGGGGTGCCTTAAAAATGTTATGCATATAATATGTGTTCTCACTAACAGCCGCATTTTAAGTCCGATTTGGTACCCAAATTTGGCAAACAAGTTGGTTGTCTAAGTTCGTTAGCCAAAAAAATTCTAACAACCGGAATCACGTTTTATGATGGGGAGTAACGGTTTTTTTGTACTAGAGTGAAACTTTTTATGAATTTATCTAAAAATATAAATGCAATGTATTATTCTGCACATTTTGTTTTTATACACAACCTTATAACTTGCTTTGTTCCCCCAAAATCGATCAAAAACGTAATATACCATAAAATTACCCGGTTAAAGTATACGTGAGGGCATCTTCTGATCAGATGCCGACGGCCGCAAGGTCGATGTGCAAACAAATTCTACTAATATATTTCATACATACAGCCGCCTATTCAGCGCGTTCGTGAGTAAACCAATTTCCTAAATTGTTGGTTGAAATCCTAAAACATATCAATTTAATTTTGGAAATTCGCTAAACTTACGTCAGTGGTTCCTGCGCGATTAAATTTTTTTATTTTTTTTTATTAAATGAATGTTTAAGAATTGCTTACATGGAGTTAGTTTAATTATGTTAAGTACTTTACGAAGAATCTGCTCTGATGAATACATCTGTGTTAACAATAAAGTAGGTCTATGTCTTCAAAAAGAAGCAATAGAACAACAAATAAATGCCACTCTCAGAGGGGCGATTTCTTTAAAATTAATCGTATTAGAAACACCCGGCCAAAACGACAGAGTAGCAATATTGACTTGTTTAGGGAGGATATTGTATTCCAATCATAAACTAGTCAGGACGGTGCGGTGGTAGGGGGGGGGGTGATTGTTTTATCTGAATGCTATAAAGAAAGACAGCGGTTTGATCGAGTACTCAAGACGAGGTCTGGCACAAGAGCATTAACCAGTATTACACATTCCTTCGGATATTGTTATTGCCTTATAACATTTGTTACACATCCCTCGTAATGGAACAAGCGGATAATCTTATTGCGAATTCAATATTACATATATTGCTTTTAGTGCCCTACGTCAATGTGATCAGTTTATATGCGAGTGAATGATCCCCGAATATTATTGATATCAGAATATAATTACGAGTATCCACCAGAGATTGTTTAAAATATTGGGGCTAACACACTCAATCTTTAATTTTATATGAAATGTTGTGTTTTCATTGCATTTATCTATCGGGGGAAAATTACATTCTCATGTTGATTCTCATTGTTGCAAATTGTTGTTTAACAAAAGCCCCTCTATTTATTAGGCTACAAGTTCTCATTTAAAGTACAATTTTTACATTGGAAAATGGCGTCCAACTTTCTAATTTCTTATGTACCACCCTATATGTTATGATGATTTTTGATTTTACTGAATTCTGAATTCTAAATCAACAGATAATATTGAAAATCTACTACATCATTTTTCACAGAGGAAAAATTTGCAATTTTGTCACTTAATTCCTCTGTATTATGCTTTTAAAAATTAACAAAAACCGAATTTGTTGTTTTAATAGTTAGACTATTTGTGTATCTAGGGTGTAAAGATAAGTTTGTCGCACGACATAAACATTTGACATAGAGTGTGACAAATTAAACTTTGCACTCTTGATACACACAACGTTTTTCCTACATCTACATTTTAAATTACTAGCTTTTAAAAAGATCTGTTTCACAGAGGTTAGTTCTATTACAATCCAAATTTTCTAAACATAGACTATAGACGGGAGTGCGAAAAGAATTACTTTACCGCGCGCCAGCTGTTTAGCCGTGCGGTAAATTAAAACAAAGTGGAATAATTACTTGACGCTGAACACATGTAGTTTAGTTTACGAACTGTTGTGAGTGTGAAAAAATGCACTTTAGTAAACAGTGGTAGGGAAAAAGTTGTTTGTCTAAGAAATGCTTAGTTGGTGTTTTCACTGGTTCAAAACGTTTCCATACAAAAATATCTTCCACTCAGTTAGGACGTTTTTAAAACTTTATACTTCTCCTAACATTTAAATGGTTAGTCATATCAAAATTTAAAAAAAAAACACCATGAACAAAAATCTAAAAATAACTGGTTAAATCAAAAACTGAGTGTGACAGCGATTTACAAATATTTTACCAACATATTTTTTAATTTTTCAAAAAAACAAATAAAAGTTCCCTATTAAAAGTTTGCTGTCAGATTTATATTTTACAAGATACCAATGGTGGTCCATCTAAAAAACAGCCTTTATATATAATAGGATATAAAACGTAAAAATAAATAAAACAACAAAGTGTAATGTTAACGCATAGTAACGCTATGAGAAAATAGTTAACGCTTTAACGTCCCAAGTTGAATATTAATGATAATGAATGAAATACTAACAAATTTTCAATAGTAATATAATCTTTGATAATGGTTTCTATTTGTCACAGTGCAGATCAAATGACAATTATATATATTTAATATAACATTATGCTACTTTTATAATTTCAAATATAATAAAAGAAACTGTTTCCAAACTGTTTAACTATATTATGTAAAAAATATTTATAATAAACTGACCAGGAATAGTTAAAAATGATTAAGAAAATTATTACTTCTCGCATAAACAGCCAAAATACGTTAAGTGGGTAGGGACGTCCCTATATCCCTATAATGTTACATTTGTGACAATTAGGTACACATTACTCCCTAAGCATTAATTAGGCTTAGAACTTTCAAACGAAAAGGAATTGAAAGCCTGTACCTTGGGTTACATGAAAGACCAATTACATTTTGTTATTTGAAATTTTTTGGAAGATAAACAGTTTTTTTTATATATATAATAACAAATTTTTACCTTGTTTTTGTTAAAGACACCCTCTTATTAGTGGTAAACATTTAAGAGCTGTAGGTCAAAAATTAGCTAATCAGCATGACAGGGTGTTTTGGAAAATCGCGTTAAAAGTAGGCCAATATCACTCATATAATATTTATGATTCTTTCAGACAAATTTTAAAAACACATGATCCAACCAAAACTTTTTTTAGTAATTCCAAATTGAAAATTGAATGGCCTTTAGAATTGTGATCAATATTATCAGTTTTTCTTATAGCCATCTTAGTTTCTGAAATGTTATTTTTGATGCACTAATAATCTTTTTCTTCTCTGACGTAGGCCTAGGCCTAGGATCATTGTCTGCTTTCTTATTTAAATGGAAACGTCTTTTCTCAAACCTTTTTATTCTAGGTAGAATTCACTATACAATTAAATGAAGCACTGAACAATAACATTGAATTAGTATAAAATCTAATAACCAGAAAAAATTTGTAAAAATAATCTCAAACTAAACTCTAACAGATCACAAATAAACATTACTGAATTTGTTTACATAACAAACAAAACCCTACCAGCTGACGCACTATTTCTAAGAGCTATTTCACAGTAAGGTCTGAAAACCAGGATAGCCAACATTACCAGTCTATTCCAGCTAAAACATCATTTGAATAATCTTATATATTAAAAAAATTCTGTTTTTCTTTTCCGAGTCCGTTCGGCTCTTCTACCCGACCGAATTTCATAATTGAGGTCTTAAATTAAAGGTATGCACGCCCAGATTTGCCATCAAGCATTACAAATCATGTATCTTTCGCCTTACAAACGTTATAATCAAATGCAAATTTCTGCTGTGTATTCCTTATGGGGGGTTTTTTTTGGTTCTTTGTCCACTTTGCGTTCGTATACCGTCCATCCGATTGCTTTGAAATTTTGCATAGTAACACAGGTTAACCCTGGGAAGGTTTTAGGCCATTTACCGAAGTCCTAGGACATTAGGGCTACGCCCCAGTGGCCCTCAACGTTTCAATGTTAATCTTATGGAAGAAAGATTTCTATTGATTTTATCAGGGACACAAAAACAGCTGTTCGTACGAAAAGCTTAAAACAGCTGATTTTGATCAACAACTGATTTGGATTAATACTACATTTAATGTAGTATTACCTTTTTGAGGTTACATTGACAAACTAAAAACAAACACAAACAAAAATCAACGAAAAATGCTAACTATATTTTAATTCAATTCAAACATTGATTATTACAAACCTATTATATATAGAACAGCTAATTTGGATCAAAAACTGAACATAATCATTCACAGATATGTCAAGTCTTATATATTATCATCCGTTCAGCCGCTATTCACCCGAGAAGGAGCTCCGGTATAAAATCCTTCAAATTTCCCATGTTAATCTTATGGAGATAATGTTTAATGAGTTTGGAGTCAGCTGCCAAATAAAACAGCTAATTTATGCTCGGTTACCTATGTACAAACGAGCAAAGGATTAACGAGATTCTTTATCGAATTTTCCACCTGCGAGCGAAGCGAAGCAGCCATCTGATGCCGAAGGCCGAGCCGGGGTTGGGACGCGGAGCGTCCAGGGGCAGAGCCCCTAGTCTATATATTAAAAGAATTTATGAAAACTTGTGGCAGTCAGTACGGCCATTCTATCCGGCCGATTTCCTTATTTTTTTTTTTAATTGCAGGTAATCATTCACAGATATGTCATCAAGCATTACAAATCATGTATCTTTCGCCTTACAAACGTTATAATCAAATGCAAATTTCTGCTGTGTATTCCTTATGGGGGTTTTTTTTTGGTTCTTTGTCCACTTTGCGTTCGTATACCATTCATCCGATTGCTTTTAAATTTTGCATAGTAACACAGGTTAACCCTGGGAAGGTTTTAGGCCATTTACCAAAGTCCTAGGACATTAGGGCTACGTCCTAGTGGCCCTCAAAGTTTCAATGTTAATCTTATGGAAGAAAGATTTCTATTGATTTTATCAAAAACAGCTGATTTTATCAGGGGCACAAAAACAGCTGTTCGTATAAAAAACTTAGCAACACATCATGTTTGTTTACTTTCATTACCATAGCAACATTACTTAGAAAATTCGAAGAGTATTACCTTTTTGAGGTTACATTGACAAACTAAAAACAAACACAAACAAAAATCAACGAAAAATGCTAACTATATTTTAATTCAATTCAAACATTGGTTGTTACAAACCTATTATATATAAAACAGCTAATTTGGATCAAAAACTGAACATAATTTTAGGGTGGGCCTACAATGAACCAAAACACCAATTGGGCTAATTATTAGAATCAGGTTTTATTATAATTCTTCACAACTACCAGTTTTTTTTAGATTAGGTAAAATTTTCCAACTGCGAGCGAAGCGAAGCAGCCATTTGAGGCCGAAGGCCGAGGCGGGGTTGGGACGCGGAGCGTCCAGGGGCAGAGCCCCTAGTATATTATATGAGTTGTGTGAAACGGTGCTCTCGACATGGAATCCTGAAATCAAAATCTGTAGCTCTTGCTTATGTTTTAAATAATTTATGACGAATAAATTGTTTTAGAGCATTTAAACTATATATTTACGTGTTCAGGAAGACTTGCTAAATAAATTACGTCCCAACCCCCAGTTAAAAAATATATTTAAAGTTATATTCTTATGGGGTCATAGAACAGGTTCACTAACAGATAAAACAGCTGATTCGAATCAAAAGCTTAGCAACACATGTTTGTTGTTTACATTCATTACCATAGCAACCAACTTCGAATCAGTTTATTATTATTCACCAAAAACAGTTTTTTTAGGTTAGCTTAACAAAATAAAAGCAAACACAAACTAAAATCTACGAAAAATGCTTACGGTATTATAATTTAAATCAAACATCCGTTATTACATGTTATGAATAACATAATTTTAGATTAGACCTATATAATGAACCAAAACACGTTTATTGAAAGCTATATTTATTACCATAGTAACCAAAATGGCAAATTTAGAGTCGGGTATATGTTCTACCCAACTAAAACAGTTTTAGATTAGGTAAAATCAAACACAAACACAAATCAACGAAAAAGGTTTACTGCTTGTAATTCAAATATCAAATGTTAAATATTATATTGTTAATTTAGTTGGAAAGATTAAAATTTGTTTTCAATGTTGATTATTTATTATTTAAATATTATTGGTGAAATTACAACGCATTCCGTAATTCGAAATATTTGAGATGGTGCGTGTCTATTTCGATGTCTGTCTTACATTATGCGTATGTTATGGCTACCTCCACTACCCTACTTAGACCCAAGCTTCTGTGTCCTAATAAATCGTAATTTCCGTGAAAATATCAGAGTATACAATAATATGTTGGCATTTTCTTCGCCATGAGTCGCCGCTAGGGTTGGTGAGTGGCGAAGCTTCTAGTTTAATTGTAAAAAACATGTTAAGAAATAAAGTACGGTTCCGTAAGTACTTTTCCTGTATGAACCAATTCTTGTTCACGATAAATAAACTTGGCTTAACACAATCATTCAATAGTATAGCCTGAAATGTACCAAAAAGGAGATAAACATTGTAAATATAATAGTTATACACAAAATATTTCGAAACTGTATTTCTTTAAATTACATAGGATCACGCAACGACTAAACAAGTAGTGAATGGAACGATTATTAAGAAAATACATATACAATTTTTTGATATTCTATATTTAAACCTAAATTTGTTTTTAAAATTATAATTTATTAAAAGTACTTAGAAGGGATATTTAAACATATTTACAGATGTTTAGCAATTTTAAAATAGTTACTTGGAGCATATAGCTTTTTATATTCTATGTAGTATAAATTTAAAGAATATAACCTGAAAGGTTAAAATCACCGAAATATAGAAATAGTTTCAAAGAAAATGTAGGCTTATAAACAGAAAATTAATTAAATTACTTTGTGTTATCACTTTCCAAATTTTTTTTATATTAACCTAAAAACAATGTTGTCTTTTTTTAAATTTCTTTTCGGTGCTGCTTTTACTAACTAAAAATCATCCTAGTGGTAAAATTGCTTTCTCACGCTGATGAACGGAAGTAAAGTAGACCATAGAATCCAAGAGGCTAAATGCACTGGTTTAAACTACCAACACAGGTGACTGACGTAGGTTCGAATGTAGTGTTATACCCTGCTCCTCCGTCTTCATCAATTCCAACTGATATAAAGTACAGGCGTGAAGAGCATACATTGAACGGACATTAGGAATAATTCGTCTCCGCGGCTGAAACGCTGACGTGAGTCAAACGAATTTCCAAAATTAAGTTTATTTGTTTTAGAGCTTCAACCAACTATTTGGGAAATTTGTCTACTCACGAAGGTGCTAAATAGCTGCCTGCGTGTAGGAAATTTGTATTAGTAGAATATTTTGCACCTCAGACTCCAGAGCAGGCTCACGCACTGCTTCATTTGCACCTCGACCTTAGTCCTTGGATTATGGTCTGCGCTTTGTGAGTTTACACATCAACTTTACGTCCTCGGATTATGAACGGCTTCGCTTCGCTCTCAGCGTATAAACTCTCTTCGTGAGTTTGTACCCCGGCCGTTGTCATCGAATAAAGCTGCCGCACGTGGATTTAAACCGGGTAATTTTATAGTATTTACGTTTTAATCGATTTTGGGAGGGACCAGAAGAGCTATACATTCTTGTAAATAACAAACAAAAAAAGGAGAATAATATCTTATAATCATTTCTTTAGATAAAACCAAGCAAATATTGAATATTTCTTTATATATATAGTTTCGTTTTAGTATGAGAAATCTTAACAAATGGTTACTTCCCAGTCAAAAAATGTACTTCCGGTTGTTGGATTTTTTACTAACGAACTCGTCCGAGCAACTAATGTGTGTACCAGATCGGACATAAAATGCTTCCGTTAGAGTGCGAACACATGTACATACATATATCAAAACTTAAATGACACCCATTCGCTAAAAAGGACTACATGTCGTTAAGGAATTTTAATTTCACTGAGTTAGTGACATAAGATTGAACTATTTATTTATGCGACCTTTCATTTTCCAGGTTTTGTGTTGGAGATCGTTTTTACCTGTGTGAAAACAAAATCCTCTGCGAATACGACTATGAAGAGAGACTTGTATTTGCCAACATGGCGTACAACCCGCCCAGCATCGCTCAGCTTAAGAGACACACTAGTCATTTACCGGTAAATATACTGTTTATTTTATGACATGCTGTTCTGTCTATTGTGCTTGGCTGTGTAAAGAAGTTAACTTTTTCCAGGATTTTAAAATGTTCATTATATTGTTAAAATTGTAAAATATTTTAAACTTATACTAATTTCCTTGTTCAAAGTGAAAAAAGGAAATTCACATATTTAATTTAAACTGGTAATAATATAATTACATTAAAAATGTGAACTTGATGTCTCGAAAGTATACAGGGTGGATACAAATTAGTCTGGACACGGGTCTGGTTCTAATAAAGGTAGAACATGTGTATTTTCTAATTTTAAAGAATTATCTATGTCGTATAACTTGGTGGTTTTACAATTGTGATAAAATCATTAATTTATCCAATATGGCGGCCAACATTAAAATTTCTATTGGAAACCTATATTTTGTACTACGTTTTCTGATTGTACACATAGTTTAAGACTTTTATTCTATGCGTACTTTCAATAAAGCCAATCATTTTAACTCTCAAATTCTTTAAATTTCAGGTTTTATCAAGTCACAAAGTAGAAACAATTCTCCACCAAAATTAAATCCAATTTAATAATTATTAGTTTTTCTCCCAACAAGATGAACTACCCATAGGATCACCTTTATCCAGCATCCACTCAGAGAACTTTCTCAACGGTAGCCTATATAGAAAAAACCCCTTTCCAATGTAAAGCTCTAACCCATACAAACATAATATAATATCATACTTGGACAACGTCATCTTTTTATGCAGCAACTACATCTTCTAAACAAGAATATGAATAGTATGCTTCATAACCTAAATTTCCCCATAGAATTATATAATAATGTAATATGATGTTTTACCACATCAAGAATCAATAACAATTTAACATTTAAAATATACATTAAACCCACAACAACAAACTAGACAGTACACCCTTGATCACACCATCCACCTGAACAGAAATTAGCAGCATGAAACATTTTTATATACCGTCTCCCATGACAGTTGAAGACTATAACCAGGAATTACGTACAGTAAAATATATTGCGGTAGCTAATGGATGCAAAAGCATCACTATTAACAAATTACTTTTGAAACATAAAAACAAACGTCCAACATCACCTTCCTAAACGTGTTCCTGAATTTGGAAACATGTTAAACATTTTAAATACATTGATAAATATAATGAAAAAAACAAGTAATCATCACATTCAGAACAAACAAGAAACTTAAATCAATTCTACAACAGAATTAACAATAAAGTGCACGTCCAATTCGAAACTGGCATATAGAAGATTGCATGCAGCGACTGTCCCAGTTACTAAATATACCAGGCAGGACGTCCATTCCACACAAGATTTAAGGAGCAAATACCAGCAAAAAAACTTATTGCCACGAACTCAAATTTTGCAGAACAATTGTTACTCCTACTCGAATTTGAATGACAAATTATAAATCATGCATGTAGCAACAAAGGTCGAATTATGAACACTATGGAAGAATTTGAAATCTATAAAGATACGAAACGCGCTTAAACAATACTTTTAAATGACCAACTCGCCTTCAAGTAAAATATGTTCGACACGTTAATCAGGACACAAAACTCATCAGCGTCTAACAATACTTATCAAAATTAGAAGGACAGGACATTCCCAGTGCCTAAACGCCCTTTGAATGTGCACGTTCTCAGAGTATTGTGTGTATCTGTCAAACGATTTAAATTAAAAATTACTTCCGCGTGGAATGAAATATGTTTTTTGTGTATATGTGTATTTATAATTTACATATCTTGATGATGGGTGAATAACCCGAAACTTAGAGACAAGGTAAAATTATACCTCAAATAAAACTTAGTATACGTACAATAATTACTGAAATTAAATTTTACTAATCTGTGTGGCAACACAATGGAATTTAAAATAAAAAGTAGACTATGTTTTCATAAATATTACCGGTTTCAGATTATCAAAAATCGAAATTAAGGCCACTAAAAATACAAATTTTTGTGATGTGACTTTAAAACATGAAGATTTTCACGTATTATCCCAAGGGAGTGTATTATCCCAAGTATGATCAGAAAACTGCTTGTTTTTAATATTTCTGACTTTTCATATCCGAAATTACATCCACTTAGGATCATTCGTGGGAAAGGAAATAAACAACTAAGTCTAATGGTACTGATTCTGTTTGTATTTTTTGATCCTATAACCCAACACTATCATAGGCATCATGAAATCATCCTTTTTATAAACTGAAGGATAACTGGTTTCATAAAGACTATCACTCTTCTCAAATAAAAATCATGTTACCAAATAAAGTTTTTTGCTTAGAATATTATTTGACAGTAGTAGTATAAGCATAATATTTGTTTATAATTGTTGTCACTATATTTAAATAGTTGATACAATAACTCTTTCTTTATATATTTTGTAAATAATTTAAAGTGCACAAAAATGAATAAGCAATCAGTATAATATAACGTTTTTTAAGTTGTAGTTGTTTGTGTGATCTAATTGTATGCTAGAAAGGGAGGTTAGTTTTGGCCACGTGCTCGAGTGCCTCGAAACACTAGTCTCATGAGGGCAGTCTCGGTCTTATTTACCGGACCCAAATAGAGGTCTCGAGCTGAAACTGATACAAGACCAATCTCATTTTGTGTGCATCGCTAGGATCCAGATAATTCGTTTATACCCCATAACCCCTAAACGTATTAGTTAAAATACTATCAATGGCGTTCTGTGTTAGAGAAAAAGGCAAGGGTGGCGGAAGTAAAACAAACAGTGGTTGACTCGTATGCAAGTTGATCAGATATGGCTAGTTGCATGGACTTCCATTTTGGATTTTTTGTAAATGTTACTTCAGTTTCTAATGAAAGACAATAGACGAATAAGTGTAAGTCATAACACAATTTTATTAGTATATGAAACTGCGTGTACGTCATGGAACACTGAAGGTTTAAAAGAAATTGTTTCGAATTTAATGTCAATTAGAACAGTTTTTCAGGTTACGTTAATATAGACTTCGCTTCGTTGAAACAGACAGCTAGTTCATTATGTTGTTAATGTATGACTAATTTAAAATCCAACCACTTTTCCTCCTGTCAATATTGTAGTCTAGAGTACTTTATACATGGGAACCCTTATCAGTAAAACACAAACATTTCCCAATGCTGTTTTATTCTTTTTCGTCTTCTCTTTATGTTTTACAGTTCCATTTCCATAATTACCCGTTTGTCTTGACAACAGAATATAATAAAGAGGTGATATAATATCACAGTAAAGTTTAAACAGAAGAGCGGGGGTTGAATTACAGCCGGAGACAGATCGAGCGAACTGATAAGGGTTGAAACAATCGGAAGGGGATGTCTTTATGTAGAGCTAACAAGAGAAGCTTATCAGTGCCTTGTTAAGGAAACAACCCCTTACGCCCGCCCCTAGCGGCTTGCCTCACAATTATACCCGAGTAATGCAAAACAAAACTACTCAAGATCTCCGAGACTTTGTAATAGCTGTCGTAAACTCGATCTGGATCCCGATCTCTTCATCCCAAACCGCAGAGAAACTTTCCGACTAATGATAAACTACTTCCGATGATGTTTTTACTTGGGCTTCGATAAACGACGTAATCAAGAAGGCTGTTGTAACTCTTTTTATAACCTCTATTGTCGTTACATTCCTTTTAACGAGTTGCTGGAATGGATTCTCTTTTGGTTTTACTGCTTGGCTGGATTTCATTTGCTCTTTTTTATAATTATTATTGCTGTACTTGAGTTCATTGAATTAATGTATTTACATTTCATAGTGCAATACATAAGATCCCTTATAAGTACACCTTTCCTTACAATAAAAAAATAGGTAAGACCTAAAAACATTAAACCAGTGTGAAAAATCTTTTACTCTATTACTTTATCATATTGCGTTTTTTAGAGTTTGTCTTTTGTTTTTAAAAGTAGATTTTTTTAATGTTTCCTCCTTGTAATAGTCTAAACAAATGACAAGTAACACAAAAATACCCATTGTAAAACCAATCGTTTGTCTAAAAAGACGAGAAGGAAAACGTGACACCGTTCTCTATAAGGTTCTTGTACATAGTACCATATACCGCACCGACACTTGCCATGCATGACACCCGCCGCCATGACTGTTGTAAAGTATCTCACCCTTTACTTTTACTTAGGAATATGTTTGCATTGCGAAAACAATATAATTTTACATTAACTTACAGAGGACGTTTCTGTACTACGCTGAGATTATTCAGAGAGGGGTACATGGATCAAAGTAAAGATAAACGTTCCTGTAAACATTTTTCTTTCCCAATAGTTATTTAATACTGAAGAATGCTGATCGATTATATTTTTTGGAAGATGCTTTTAATATCCACAATGCAAAATAGAAGAGAAATTAAAATATTTATAGCAATGTTATTTTGAGATGCCTCCAAAGCCTGAAATAGTCTAATGGATTAACATTGTATTAAAAGTTTCTCAAAGTAGCATTTAAATAACTGTAATGAAATGTGCTTTACTGAGACGGTTTATATTCTTGCAGGTGTGGTAGTCTTCTTTACGCAAGTTTGTACTCCACCTATAAATGCTGTACTTTACAACCAAAACCAATAGGTAATCACTTAGTGTTCATTCATAGTGGAAAATTAAAGCAAATTAAAATTATTCAATTAAAAAAAATATGTATTTACACAGCCAATTAAATATACAGAATATTAAGAAATAAATATTAAGGATAAACGTTTCCTCTAGAACCGCAGCTCTCCAAGTGGAAGAGCTGTACACTACTAGTATTGAGTTTGACTGCGTTTATTCTTCGCTAGCAAATATAGGGCAGCTTCGTAAAAGCGGACATTGAAGGGTTACAGATGTAACTCTGACTGTAAATATAATGAAATGAGCAAGCGTGCCAATGTATGTGAGTATATGTGAGAAGCACAGCTTTCTCTCACACATTCAAAATTAATGGATGTATTAATTTTCTATAGTATTCCTCCGCGAGCAACAGAGTGCAGTTTAAAGTGGGAACACAAATTCGGCGCGTACATGCTTCCACAATAAAGCAAATATTTTCGTCGTAAATTATCCAAATTTATTTAAATTACTTTTACTTGAAAGGTAATTACTTCGAATGTGGTAAGCTTTTTAGATTTTAAACATTTACATTATTTAATAAGAAAAGAAACGCCAACTTTAATTTTGAGTCAAAGAACAAATGTAGTAAAAATTTTTTTAAACTAAATAATATCCACATTCGGACTGCCCTGTCCATAAAAATTACATTTTCAGTATAATTTTCCGATCATTATTATTCAAGTAATCTAGTTACGCGTTTAACATTGCTCTTATGGAAGTTGAAATTCAAGATGTTGGCTGAGTCTGGCGAGCCTTAAATTAAATTGAACGTGGATTTAACATTTTGCATCCTAAATTCGCGTAATAAATTAACTTGCACGCTGTATATTAAGATTTGTTGCTCAACACTTTACTATTAATTTTAAATTACAAGTGCGAAATGTAATACAGGACTAAAGGAGAACGCTGCTAGCTTCGTATGCAAACATATTTTATTTAATTTCTAATAAAGCATTTTTTGTAAAAAAATTTAAACTCATTAAATTCAATTATTCTACTTCTAAAAGAGACATATGCGTGTTTGGCACGCCAACCCGGTGTTCACTACGCTCGCACAATTGTAATCTAGTTAATTTGACTAATATTTTAGGCACCGTAAACAGTAAATTTAGTCTATATATATATCTAGATTATATATAGATTCCTACATGTTAAAGTTCACATCATTTCCTACAAGAAACAAGTAATTTGTAAGATGTTTCAAAAAACTTTTTAAAAATACTTTTAGATATTTTTCCTGTGCCAAAAGAAATTCACAATAAAAACTCCCAATGTAGCTAGTGTTTTACACTGCCGCCATTTTGTTTCTTTCACTTGTGAATTACTATCTCAAAAACGGATTGATATAATAAGTTGAAACTTTGCATAGAGTTTTATAACATAATTGTCAAACGACACAAAAATAATCAAATTTTTCTAACCACCTATTTTTTTATAATTTATTGAATACATTGAAAACTATTAAAATTGACGAACATTAAATTAACACCTTATGATTTGATTGTTTGATAATGTTTAATTTGATTCAACATTAAAATGTAATAGTTAAGAAGTTTAATGGACTTAATTTCATTTTTACATTAAATGATATGATTCGATGTAAATAAATGCAAATATCTTCAGAACGCTTTGAGATATGGATGTGCGGTTTAAACCATTGATTTTGAATTACAATTCTACATTAAAGTGATTTATCACATGATCACTTTCCCATTTGAAAAAGTTACATTCAAAATGACGTATACAAGCTGGCGAACCAAATTTTGCACAACCTAATAAAATAGTATTTCTACATAGAAAAGGTTCCTCAATCACATCTACCTTTACATTATCCTTAAATAAAGCCGTTCTCAGACTGTTCACCCACCCTGTATATATAAGAGGCTTTGTCCTGACTGAATGACTGACTGACATAGAACCAACGTGGAGCAAAACACTACTAAGATACAGGTGTATCCTTATAGGGACACTAAGAAAGGATTTAGCAAAGTTTTGATTTTAAAGAGTAAAATAGTGAACATTCGAGGTATCATTCCGTTTTATAACAGCTGACTCGCAATTGGTCGCCGCCGGGGTTGGTGAGCGAAGCGAGCAGGGGCGGAGCCCCTAGTAGGTAATATAGCTGTAGTTAACTGAACATATTACATAATTGAAACATTACTATGCCAATGAAATAAAACGACGGAAGTAAACACACACAGTTAACTCCAATTAAACTACCGCAATTTACATAATTTTTCCTCAGGGCAGTAATAATCTCCACAGACTACAAGATAAGGTTTGCCACTGCCTTGCCTATAATAATCTTAGGAACATGAACGTGTTAAACAGACTAAGAAGGCACTGCTTCGTCTTATCAAACAGGCACACGGTGGATTATCCCCGAGGCGTTTACACAATTATCGACTTAATCTCGGACGATAAGAACCTTCCTTGCATACAAACAGGATCAAGATGGCATCTAAGCACAACAGTCTCTACCTGACGATGTTTAACTACGACCCTTAATCCTTAAACAAAGGGTAGTAAGACGTATAGGAGCGCCTGGGGAGTGAAGATCGTACGGGATACAGTTAAGGATTATTAACTTAATCGGTTTGTGTCGCCAAATATATGCATAACTTAAATTCGTTCTTAGCTTTATCGAGTTATTAGACCATTTGCAGTGCATTTTTGGTGGACAAAACGTGTGAACTCCGAAATTTTTTCATAAATCGCTTTTAAATGGGCTCAATTAGTAATACTTTTTTGTAAGGAATTTTCATCCGCGTTGTTTGACATAAACGAAATTTATTAAACAAGTTAGTAACAAAAAATCCTTTTTTAATTAACAGTTAAATTACGTGGCCCCCGTTTGGCCTTTGAACATGCGGCTTTCGACAAAATGTGGATATTTTGTTGCAGTTTAAGCCCACAAATTTGTGTTTGTATATTCCCAAAATGTTTGCCAAAAACTAAAAAAATCTAACTAGTTTTGAATGACCTCGCTGCTAACGAAGAATTGACCGAATTTGATGTTTCAGGTCTTAAACTCTTCATAAGACTTTATATTTTTACAAATCATATGGATTTGTATTTTTAACAATTTTTAAAATACTTTTTTTACCGTTTTGTCGAAAAAAAACGCGCTTTTTGTATCGGTTTTTTTATTAATAACTTTTGTAATTTTGATTGTATCAAATCGCAATTTGCTGCAAATTAAAGAAGAATCAAATACGAACAGTTCAATAAAAAAATTTCCCGATAGCTCAAACTGATCATTATAAAAATTTCCCTGATCATTAGAATCTTATTTTAAAAACAAGGCTCTTCAAAATTTGTTTTTCAATTCAGTCACTAAATTGTGTTTGTTAATTTATCTATATACAGTACACAAGTCGTTTTGTCCTGACTGACTGACTGATATAGAATCAACGTGGAGCAAAAATTACTTAAGATGCAAATACGAACATTTAAAGGAACATTCTTACGGGGCCATAAACGCACACTAAGAAAGTATTTTGCAAAATTTTTATTTTAAAGATAAAAAATAGTGACCATTCGGAGGTTCACTACTAACCTTAAAACAGATAAAACAGCCGTTCGGATCAAAAGCTAGTAACACCTGATTGTTTACATTCAATACTACAATAGCAACCAACTTATCAAATTTACAGTAGAGTCAGTTTATTACTCTTCGCAACCAACAGCTGTTTTAGGTTGGACAACGAACAACAAACACAATCGAAAATCATCGTAAAATGATTACCGTATTATAATTCAATTCAAACATCTCTTGTTACATATCTTTATATATATTCTTTACATTCTTCTGTACGTGTGTATGTCACTGAACTCCTCCTAAACGGCTGGACCCATTTTGATAAAAATTTTTGCGTGTGTTTGAGTGGATCCCTGGATGGGTTGGATTCACAATTGGAAGGGGTTGAAAGGGAGTTGCTACCTCTATACAATACAAATAAATTGTACTAAATTAATACAAACTATAAATCTAAAGTTATTTAATATTTTTCTTAATTGATATAAAAAACATTTGCAATTCTATTACTTAAGTCAAAGGGATGAAATGGGATAACCGCACTTAAAATTAAATCAAGCAATAGCGAAGCATTGCCAGGTCTACTAGTTATAAATAAAAGAGCTGATTTGGATAAAAAAACTTAACATAATTTCAGGTTAGTCCTACAATGAACGAAAACACATTTATTTGCAACCAATTGTTCAAATTTATAATCATGTAATTATTATTCACATCAATATTTTTATAATAAAATGGAAATTTTATCGATTAACACGTTCTGGAATTTAGATTTAAAGGAGGATTGTAGAATCCAAATTACTCAGCAACGAATCAGGTAGCCTAAAAACTAAAGGCGCTAGACCAGTCTGCTACACTTGGAATCTCGTAGGTTCAAACCTGGTTACTGACTATCGACTTACCTACGCTATACGCTGCTCCCCCAGTTTTTATTATTCTCACTAGCTTAAAGTAAACACATTAAACAAAACAAAACATGTAATAGAAAAATAATTAACCATAATAGTAACCAAATAATAGTAAGACAATTAATGTAAATTAGAACAATTACAGGGTAAAGCTACTGAATTTATCTAAAGCCTTCAAAGAGCGAGGTAAGGAAACAAATTGAATGGGAACAGAAGCACATGGTTCGTGATGTCTCATTGGTGCCAAGTTTATCCGGCAATTATCCGACTCTTGCCTCTTCATTACTTCTTTCTGTTTCCCTACAAAGCTATTGTTTACAGTAATGACTTTAGTAAGGCGAGACCTTTCTTTATATCTTTAAATAATTACTTTATAATTTCTTTTTATTGAGTTTCTTAAGAAAAGTGTTCGCTTGTTTATTATATTCGTTTCTTAATAAGACATCACGCGATCACTTTACATAAAAACATTTTGTGTTGTAACAATAGAATAGAAAAAGTAATTTATTTTGACATGTATTCCATACAAAAGAAAATTTAATTTAAATAAATTTTACAATTAAATACAGGAAATATAAATAAAATAAAAGTATTACTTGACATAGTAAATTCTTTGTGTTTACATTGTACTGCACAGCAATGGTCCTGTACAGCTGGGATGTAAAAAAACATTATTATTATTATTAGAAATTACTCTATTATTCACTTATATTTACACATATATATGTTTACATACATCCATCCATCCATCAGTGCACACTTACATAAATAATCTGGCACTTGCACTGGCACACAAAATATTCAATACTCATGACTCCAGAATTAATAAATTTAACACCATCTATATCATTAAAATTACTTATATATATAAATAGATTTACAATAATCCTTTTCTTAAAAAAAAACAAGCAGCCAAGAATTATTTAACTCCCCCCCAAACACGTTTTTGTTAGAGTTATAATTAAAAATTAAATTTATTTATTAAATCCCATCTAAATTTCCATGCAATCTTTAAGATTTACCCAATCTCCACCGATCTCTCCCGTTTAGTAAAAGTTCAAATTCCTCCCTATTTCAACTGCGTTTGAAAAAGCTAAAATTTCTTATATCGGCTAGGATAGGACAAAAATAGCAATAAAATAGTAAACTGTATCGTTTTCATTTAAAATGCAAAAGGAGCATAACCATATTGTATCGTTACACCTCGTTTTATAGTTTAAATCAACAATTTCCGCTCTTGCCTTGATGATCCAACGTTTCTTTGTATTTCGTATTTATCAGATAACAAACGTATATTGCCAAGTTGAAGGTCAAGGGCTAGTTGTTTTGTAACAAACTAGTTTAGTAAAATTATTACACAAAAACCATTATATTTTCGGAGTACGAATAAGTAGGTAGATTTAAATTGTTTTATGAACATTTTAGCTATTGCTACTTTTAACGTGTCCCTAATATTTATAGTGTTTACTCAAAATGTTTAATTATAATAGGGTCTACAACTGATATTTCATCGTGATGCTGCAAACATTTTATCATGATCTCCTGAAATTTTATTCATGAATTATTATTAGTATTTATCGTGATAATATTGTTATTTTATCGAGATAATGTGGTTTGTCATCGTAATATGGCTAACATTGTATTTTGTTTTCCTGAATTGTTTAATACACCTAGAATTGTAAAATGTTTACGTTGATATTGTTAGCACTACAAATACAAATACAAATGACATAATTTATTGTGATACCGCCAACATTTTATTGTTTACTGAAATTGTATTTTAATACAACTAGTATTTATTGTGGAAGTATTGTTATTTTATAGTATATCATTGTACTATGGGTAAAATTGTATTTTGATTTTTTTAATACACCTGAATTTTATAGCGATTCTATTCATATTTTATCGATACAAATGAGATGTTTTATTGTGTTCTGAAATTTTATTTTAATACAACTATAGTATTTATCGTGATAATTTTATTTTATCGAGATAGCTGTGGTATGTCATCGTTATATGGCTAACATTGTACTTTGTTCTCCTGACTTTTTTTAATACACTTATAATTTAATAGTGATTCCATTGATATTTTATCAGTACCAATTAGATTTAATTGTGTTCTGAAATTTTATTTTAATACAACTAGTATTTATCCGTGATACTATCGTTATTTTATCGAGATAACTGTGGTATGGCATCGTAATATGGGTAAAATTGTATGTGTTTTACTGAGTTTAATTTTTAATACACCTAGAATTTGATAGTGATTCCAGATATTTTATCACTACAAATGAAATTTTATTGAGTTCTGACATTTTATTTTAATACAACTAGTATTAAAATAATATTGTTATTTTATCGAGATACTAATTACAATATGTCATCGTAATATGGTTAACATTGTATTGTGTTTTCTTGACTTTTCTTAATACACCTATAATTTTATAGTGATTCCATTGATATTTTATTGTGTTACAGACAACATTTTACTGTGTTCTGAAATTTGATTTTAAAACACCTAGAATTTTATCGTGATAGCATTGGTATTTTATCGAGATAATTGATTTTCTATCATTATATGGCTTTTATTTTAGCGCGACTATCCGTCATTTTATCATGAACCATCTGACGTTTTATCCTCGACATTTTACCACGTTCATTTTAACATTTTAATCACTAAACCCGATATTTTTTATACAAATACGACTCTTACTCCTCATAATATATAGTGATACGATGGCATTTTAACACATTTGATTGCATTCCCATTAATTTGTTTCGTGTCTCTCAGTCAATTTACAGTATCTATAATGACATTTTATCTGACCATCTGACGTTCTATCTCTTGCCATTTTATAGTGATCACCAAATATCAGCATAGCTAAAGGTTATTGCGATGTTATTGAAATGTTTTCATGTTTCCTCTAATAATTTTTAAAGAATATATTGACATTTTATCGAGACCCCCTGACTTTTTATTTTAACCGCCACCTCCAGAAAAACATGTATAAAATCTTTACGTGGTTAGTTGAAAAAAAAATTTAGTGATCACTTTCAGAGGTAACCTTAAAAATATTGTTTAAAGTGTTCCCTTAGTTCTATGAGAGGTAATGATGAAAGTAAAATTGTATTTTAAAATATGGTAAAATGAAGGAGCTGTGACACACAGGTAGATAGACACTATGAAACTGTAACATTCCTTTTACTACCTCGGAATTGTAACAATTCGTTAATGTTCAAAACTCCATTACTTTTCACAACACCTTACAGGGTTATATTTAAGAAAACATCTCAATTTGTTGCCGTTATGAGAATTAAATGTTCCGTAGAAGAACATTTGTTTCTTCCTAAATAGATTGTCTTAACATTTCTTTTGTAAATAATTGTGTGGGCTCTTAGAGAAGGGAAGGAGGGAACAAATGATCCTTACAGACTCCGAACTGCACGCAACCTCTACATTTAGACGTTTTCTTCGGCAAGAAAAATGTGTTTCGTAATCGCGGTGGTTAAACCATTGAAGGATATTATTCTTTCTTAAATTATCCATCCCTTACATTAGCTACGTTACGTTTGGGGTGAGTTGAATGAAATTAGAGTGACGTCATTACTTATCGAATGTGGTACTTAATTGTGCCACGTGATCACCTAAAACATAAAGAGTGTGTGTACAGTCTGAAACTGTGAAAATTTTACGATTTATGTAAAGAGAGTTAAAATTTAAACATGAACTAACCCAATGTTTCTTTAAATTTTTGATTGTAATGGATTGTAAATATTTTTATAACTGACTAGAGGGCTTCGCCATCTGCTCGCTCCGCTCACCAACCCCTGTGGAGATTCACAGCAAAGCTAATTCAAACAAATTATTGTATACTATGATATTTTTCACAGGAATGACGATTGATTCGGACAGAGATTTTTTAATTGCCAGAAAGGCAATTTTAAAGTTGTAAAATATGACAAAAAATGTGATAAGGTAAAGCAATATTTCAATCTGGTCGAATAGACCTAGTAAAGGTAAAGTCTGTAATTAATAGTGGTAGGTGTTTAAATTATAATATAGCAACCCATTTTTTTTTTTACTTTCTCACTATACTATAGTATACTATACTATACTATACTATACTATACTATACTATAGTATAGATAAAGTATAGTGATTGCAAAAAAATTCGATGTTGATATTTTTGTGGAAATATCCGTTTTGGGACCCTCTGAGTCCAAAAAAGTGGTTTTTACAAAATGTGTGTCTGTATGTATACAACGTTAGAGAGAAAACTATTCGATTGATTTCAAACAAATTTGCACCAGACATGTCAATTAGGCCTGTATAGGTGCACGAAAAAAGGTTTTGAAATTTTTTGAAAAACAACTCTCTTTTTGGTCAAAACCCCCTAAAAAATCTGTTATTATTTCTTTATAAAAAAACGGCTATAACAATTTTGAAAACAAATCTCATTTGTAGCCCTTAATGTACCCTACCGTATGCAAAAAACCGCATCTTTCTAAAAATTCTCGTTTAGCTAATAATAATAATAATAATAACTGATTTTGGGGGGTTTTTTGACTGAAAAGGGGGTTGTTTTTAAAAAAAAATCAAAACCTTTTTTCGTGCACCTATACGGGCCTAATTGACGTTTTTAGTGCAAATTTGTTTGAGATCGATCGATAGTTTTCGCTGTAGCTAATAATGATAATATTTATTAGTTAATCTCCTACTTTAATATCACCTCTCCTACCCCTCCTACAATTATGAAGTCACAGTGAATCTGTTTAATAATTGCGTAATCAAATATTAACAGTTGGTTGTAAAGAATATTTACTTGATTCTAAATTTGTCAATTTATTTACTATGGTTAAATCTATTGATATTTTGGAGTGCTATAAAATACTATGGATATTTTGTATACAAATACGACTTTTACTCCTCACAATGTATAGTGATACGATGGCATTTTAACACATTTTATTGCATTCCTGTTCATTTGTTTCGTGTCTCTCAGTCAATTTACAGTATCTATAATGACATTTTATCAGACCATCTCACGTTCTATTTCTTGCCATTTTATAGTGATCACCATTATAGTGATAGCATATCTAAAAGTTATTGCGATGTCATTGAAATTTTTTCATGTTTCATCTGATAATTTTCAAAGAACATCTTGACATTTTATCTAGACCTCCTTACCTTCTATTTTAACCGCCACCTACAGAAAAAACAATTATGAAGTCACAGTGAATCTGTTTAATAATTTAAATATGTTTGTGAGAAGGTATGTCCAGTTCCTTGTACCGTTTATTTGTGTTTGCTATTGCGTAATCAAATATTAACAGTTAGTTTAAAAAAATATTTACTTGATTCTAAATTTGTAAATTTGTTTACTATGGTTAAATCTAATCTATTTTACGAAACTTGTGTTGATTTAGTATAGATCAAACATAAAATTGTGTTAAGCTTATGATCCAAATCAGCTGTTTTATTTGTAATATGTAACAAGAGATGTTATAATACAATAAGACTTTTTCATTTATTGTCTGTTTTTAAATTTTGTTAACCTAACCTAAAAAATTTGGTTCTTAAAAATAATTAATTGATTCTAAATTTTCTAAGTTGGTTGATATGGTAGTGAATGTAAATGCATTCAACAAACGTGTGTTGGTTCAGTAGGTACCGGTATAGGTCAAATCTATCGTGTTGCTATTCTTTCGATTCAAATCAGTTGTTTTATCTGTTATATTGCTTTGAGTGAACACCCGTGTTTTAACCATTTTTAACTCTTAAAATCGATCCTTTCTTAGTGCATTTCAAAAAGCTCTGGCTATCATAGTTTAGGCTGTACATTGTTTATGAATCAGTCAGTGAGGACTTTTCTTTTAATCATTCAAATTATTCTGCCACTTTCCAACAATTGTGTGCACAAAAAGTAGATAATATTTTTTTAAAAACCTTACACTCTTATCAATCAAACTAATATGGAACAGAGTGATGCAGTGGTTAAAGGCGCGCACCAAGACTATTACAGGTTCCAACCTAGTTACTAGAGTTAGATTTACTTCACGCTGCTCCCCAAAAGTTCCTTAATTAGTTTATATAGTATTAAATAAACACATTATCAAACAGATTCAAATATACAAATAAGATCATTTTGGTTAACTTTAATACTAAATTCATGTCCTGCAACTAGGTATGAAATTGGTCGCATAAATCACCTCAGGGAGCTGTTTATTTAACACAATAATCAACCATTAAAGATGTGATCATATCCAAAATAAAGATATAACAGGCAAGCTAGTAATTATAGTGCTAGACAACACAGACTGGTGCTAGGATTGGTACCGCACAGCATTAAAACCCTTCAGGATATTTTACATTTTAAAAACAGCCTTGGGCCGGTTACAGCAGAGCCGGATTCTATACTTCCGAGCACGGGCGTCTAGTGTCCAAAGGTTTGCAAAAGCCCAGTGCGAGTAAAATGTAATTCTCATTAAATGGATGGGAAGAACTGTAGAAAATAATTCGGTGAAAAAGTATATTAAAAGAAAATTTTGTGTCCATGAGTTACGGATACACGACGAATTTGTGACAGCCACGACGATGGAGAAAATAATAAATTTTGAACAAAATTAAGAAACTATACTAAACAATTTAAAGAATATATTTTAGGGTGAACATTTCAACATTCGGTTATGTTCTTGATAGCGTAAAAGATTATTAAAACAATATAACAAATTCAGGAAGTGAATGAAGACGGTACAGAACGGTCTTGGTCGGAAGACGAATGTTATAAAAACAAAAATGTTTGAATTTCATCCTTGCGGCCACCCTAGGTAGTGTACTGGATGGAACGGACGTAATGTAACCACAGCCTTAGATATTTACTACTGTCTAAATACATTTTACTCTGTGTAGAAGTTTTGTGTACTGCAGCCAGCCTTGATATAATGGATTTGATCTCCAACGTTTCATAAAAACCATTTGTATATTTTAAACTGTTATGTTTTTTTTTTTTTTATTATTCCAAATTTTAAGTTTATGTTCAACGCTAGTAAAATATTTCGCTCAATTATATAATATGAAATGGGTTAATGGATTCAGAGAAATTGTTCTTGCTCAAGACTCTACTGTCGAACCTTTAGTCATTTCAGAGTCATATTAAGAACAACTAACAGTAAAGACTAATTGATTAGTTTAAACACATCTGGTAGTCAATAATTCAGGAATCAAAGAATGTGCAACATAGATTGAATGTCAAAGTAAAACGTCTAAACACATGTCTTGCCAGAAATTAACCGTCGAACGTGCTCAAGGATGGGTGACAAAAACATCTCCCTTGAGAAATGTCGTCGCAAATCCCTTGGTTACAAGAAAACAAATGATTTGCGATAATTGAACCGGAGCTGGAGCGGGAACAAAACTTTCTAAAAGTCTCAATTTATCTGAATCAAGTGGTAGTGACGTCACGCGCACACCGCCAAATTACCCGGCATGCAACTGTCGGCTTTCCCACGAACAAATGACATTCCATTTGCGTGCATGCAACTTCATGTAACTTGGTTCAACTTAAATAAAAACCTATTACACCGAACATTTACACTTGTATAACTGCGAGGGGAGGGGGGGAGGCATTCTGGTTCAATATTGTTGCTAGTGTTTTGTTTTAATACGATATTATTATTTTGAAATTACTAAGCTCTCGCTGTTTCAACAATCTTCAAGTATAAAACTGCATTTTATAAAAGCATTCATAAAGTTTTAAAATTTATTTGGATGAGGTAATTAAGCATGACTGTCAACTATTAACTTAAATAGGTCAAATAAAGCCTGATAGGCATATACCTGACTAGAATTTAAACCGTTTTAAATATAACCCGAAACCTGAGGCATACGCTACATTCTGTGCTTTTATGGATTCTTATGAGTCCCTTTTTTTGGAGTTAAGGGTGCAAATTTATTTTGGGGTTCTGTATCTTAAAGGGAAAGCCGAAACCTTTTACAATTTCACATTTGTCTTTCTGCAATGACTACATATCAATACATGTAGTCATTGCTTTCTGACTCTAACATGTATATTTCCTAGAAACGGATGAAAATTGTAGGCTGAAAATTTGCGTAGATGTAAAAAGCATGCTAACTCACATTTGATTTGCTTATTTTCAAATCATCCTTTATCAATTTTGTTTTATTAAGTTACCGGTTGTATAACATTCTTGATAATATTTTCTACCAGATTCAATCAAAAGTTAGTTTATTTCACAACGGCCTTGAATAATTTAATGATAATAATAATCCAAAATGTCCCTTATCCAATCCAACATGCTGCCGCTCAACACAAGCTTTTTTTATTCACAAATCTTCATCTATCCTCCTTGAAACTAATTAGTTTTTGTTCTTTTATTCAAAATGTCCCTTATCCTTTATTGTTACTTTCAAAATGTCTCTTATCTTGAAAGTATTACATTTTTATTATTTGTTCACCAACATTTTGCTGCCTGTATAAAGGACTATTTGAAAATGACCCACTCATTTGTTCGATTCAAAGGGTTTAAAAATCTGAAAACAATATTTTTAGAATATGGTGATGTGTCTCATTTATTTATTTTTAATATCCCGAAATCCCCATTTCCTCAATTTATTATTCTAAAGTACTGCAGCTAAATTTGGACTAAAATTAAATACTAATAGGAACCTTCTTTACTTGTCTCCACCACTTATATTTCTCCCCATGGTTATTGTAATTGGTTAGTTCATTATACTAAGTATAATGACATGGTGGTGAGTAGTTATTTTATTAGACGTCAAAGTAATACCACACTTTCGAGAAAAGTTGAAAGCGAAATTATTTCATATAGATTAAACTATCCACATTATACTGAGTGAAGAAAATGTCTAACAACACCCACATATATTTGAAAGTCAATTGAAAGTCTTTATTTTGAAATTAGGACCATCAGGTTCTTTTCTCTTAAACTTAACCTATTGACACATACACTACGCCATCGTGTGCCGGAAACAATGGAGGGGGGGGGAGGAATTGTGAATTGTCAAAAACGCTCAGGACTCACGGTTTCCAAAATATTTAAGATGTTTCGAAGTTTCCTTGAGAATAGAGTGTCGGCGTGCCTTTAAGATTTTCGTAATTTTGAGAACGTATCCAGGATAGTCCAAGCGCGTATAGACTTAATCGATACTTGATTGCGGCCTCAAAAAGCGCCAAGACGCACCGTTTCGAGTTATTAACGATTTTATTTAATGCACTGGAAAATAATTTATACATAAAACACTAAAATGCATTCGGAAGTAGTTGATCAACGTTCTAACGTTATACAGTATACACATTTCAAAAGGCGCTCGACAATCCGTGAATATACTTGTACATTAAAACTATATCGACTGCATAGACGCCTTATATCCTACTAACTTTATCAACTTAAATAATATGAAGGCTTTGTTCTACCGGTTGGAGATTCAGTAAGTCTTCTAACCTGAACTACATAGGTTTGGATCACCGTCGCGTCGGGTCTAACTTTTCACGAAATACAGACCTAATACGACGCACATGGAATTTAATAATAAACTCGCCCCTTTAAGTTCTTTTTTTAAGTTACTACCATTAGAGAAGGGGAAGAGTATTTGGGGGTAAATACTGTACCTTCTGTTAATTTGTATAATACGTTATAATATTTAATTGTAAACTACATAGATACATGAGTTATCATTGTACCCTTCTGGAAATGTTGTACTAAAATTACTCTTATCAATCCACACAATACATTTCACTGTACGTTTCTTCTTAAAAACAAACAAAAAACAGATCAATTAATATTTTCTATGGTTTGATAAAAATGGTTTTAATAATGGGGTTTACAGATTTAAACCATGCTCAACTGTCTCGCTCTCTCTTTTCCTCCAATGTTCCACAATCTTCCTACCTCTTTCTCCCTCGTTATCTCTATTTTTTGCTTACACACACACTCACACAATCTCTATTTCCTCTTGCTCTATAGTAAATCTGTAACATTTAATTGACTTAGTTTGCTCTATGTTTCAGCCTAACCCAGCCGGACTACGCGGAGGCAATGGTCAAGGAATGCAAGACATGCAAGAAAGGCGGACTACCAACGGCGACGCGGGCCACCATCGTGAACTAAACAATGGACACCACTACCCCCCTCCTCAGTCTGAACCACCTCTACTGTACGACGTTAAATGATCTGATAACTGGAATACTCCGAAAAGCAAACCCCGATATAACCCTTTACTAAGGAATATGTATTAACCTTTACGCGACCGAACGTTAAACTCTCCCAGCTTCCTAGTCGTGTGTACCAAAGACATTATGTTTATTGTTATAGAGTATTGGTGTATTACTGTCTTTCGTCTCTTACAAATATTGTTTCCAATAGATTTGTACATAAAATTGTGTATAAAAATGTGTTATTAATAATTTTAAGAAAGTTTAGAGTAGCCTATTTAAAATGTTAAAATTTGTTGTTCTATTATTTTGTTTTTCTCTATTTTGAAATTAAAACTAACAATGCATTTGATCAGTTTACTAGAATTAATTATTCATCCAAATCGACTAAGTTTTTATTTACAAAATATACAGGGTACTCATTTACTCAAGAGTGTATACAATAACTATTGAAAATCCACATAAAAGATTCCGATTCTGTAGACGTTTACTATTTATAAGTGGAACAAATATTTAAAAAAATATAACCTCCCACACTAGTACCCCTAAACCCAAAAATGTATAGCCTATGGCAATCTATAGGGAGTCTTTTTTAAATGGGCCACCATTGGTAGCCTATCTTGTAAACTATAAACCTTACAGTAAACTTCAAATGATATACTTTCTGAGAAGTTAAAAATAAAATATTTGTAAACTTTCGAGTTTGTTAAGTAACACCCTATATTTATGATTATTTTGGATTTTACAAGTTATTTTAAGGCTTTTTTGTTCTTGTTTTTGATTTTCTTATCTACTAACCGTTTAAAAGTTAGAGGGGTATAAAGTTTTAAAAACATCCTAACTGAGCGGAAGGTTTTTTTGTATGGAAACGTTTTGAAAAAAATGTAACGCTCTTAACACTAATACAGCATTCTTCAGGCAAACAAATAACTTTTTTAATCAACAAATCGTATTTTTTTAAATTTGTTTAACCACAATACAGAGGAGTTAAGTCAATTGGCAAAACTAAAAATTTATCAAACATGAAAAATTAAGTTGGTAGCGATAACATATGTTAGTTCCTCAGTAATTATATTTTTTTTAAATTACAAATTCCGTATAAAATTTGTTGATTTTAAAAAGTTACTTGTTTGTCTAAACAATGTTTTGTTAGTGTTAAGAGCGTTTTCATTGGTTCTAAACGTTTCCATATAAAAATATCTTCCGCTCAGTTAGGGTGTTTTTAAAACTTTATACGCCTCTAACTTTTAAACGATTGATCGTATTAAAAAACACCAGGAACAAAAACTTCTTACAATAACTTACAATCTTACAATCTCAAATCATAAAAAAATACATTGTGGTCTACAAGAAATTCGAAGTTGACCGCCATATTGGAAAATGGCGGCTATTTACAAATATTTTAACTACATAATATTTTATAATTTCTCCAAAAAAAGGAAAGGTTCCCCATATAAAGTCAGACTGATTGTTTACAATATACCAATGGTGATTGGTGATCCATTTAAAAAGTACATCCTATAGGCCTATAGTTTGAAGTTCATAAATGTTTATAAAAGAAAACAACCTCAAAAAATTATTACACTAAAAATATTTTCTCGACATTTAAAATCACAACTAAACGATGGAATTAAATAACGAAACTGTGCTAAACTATTTAACACTGCCAGTGTGTAAGTTTTTAAGAGTAATTTTGAATTAAAATTTGAAAATTTGAAGTACAAAATTTGTTGAATTTTTTCAATTTATAACTCGAACTTTATAATGGGACATATATTTTATCTTATGATTATTCGATCATTTTACAGCAAGTATGTGCTAATAATAGTACATGACTCCCGTACTATTGATGCTATACGTACTATAACGATCAAGTGACTAAACCTACAAAAACGTCAGTTAATGGTTTATGAATTTGTGAGAGAAAACTATAATAATTCGATCCCGCTGCTGAACCGCTGACGTGAGTTGATTGAATTTCCAAAATTAAATTTTGTTTACAATATCCTACTAAAGCAATACAGTTTTAACATCCAAGCAGATTGTGTAAGCGGTTTGCCCACTTCAATATTTTAAAAACATATCAATGTTATTCTACTAAAAATAATATTTACTATTTCCTTAAACTCTTAGTTTGTAGCGTAGTGATATTTTATTTAGATAATTTTAAAATTGTATATAGTCGAAAATATGTACTTATTAAGTAAATACAAAGAGGCTGTGTTTAGTTATTTACTTAGAAGAAGAAATATTTTCTCATTTTCTTCTTGTTATAAGTTTACCAATTTGCTATTATTTACGTGTAGCGATTTCGAATTGAATGATTTATATTTAGTTTTCAATATATATAGCCATCTAATTATCAATTTATTCTTTAAAATGTACTATTTTGCTACAAATAACTTATTAAGGGTAGTACGAAATTACTTTTTACTTTTTGATAAGTATGCAAATGAGGGTGACTATAAAAATGGGTAATTTATTTCATATTGTGGAAGGAAACATTAAACTGAGTCTAGAAACACAAAACCCATTTCCGCGGCAGGCAAACATAAATTATATATATTAATTAGACTTACCGTCAACAATAGTCTATTGTTCGTAGTTATTTCACTACGGCCGTTTCGGCTATTCAGCCATTTTCAAGTGTTTGCTGGGTAGTTCCCGTTGTCTTAGTTTAAAAACACACAATCACGTAACACACAACACATAACACACACACAAGTTCTTTAAACATTTATTATA